>JASDQU010752783.1:0-17809 GCA_032191745.1 Picea mariana | reverse complement strand
TATTACTTGATTTTCTGCTACATTACTGCATATCGAATTGCTCAAGTCATAAAAGACGAACTGAAAAGATGTCCTTTTACACATGATTATGATGCTACCAAGTGAATAAACTATGAAATACTCTAGGTATTTTTTATTAACATCCAATGTTAAGTTGGATATCATATTCCATTTGAAACCATATCCATCTTCAAATTAGTTTGTTGATATATTGGGAGGCAACGACGGAACACGTTCATTCTTATATCTTGCAATAACCATATTGTATTGACACCATCATTTGTTAAACAGATAAGTTGATTGTCATGGACTTCCAAGCATATTGAACTTGTAATACGTGATTGTTGAATAAAATGTAAGCCTCATTTATTCTTTTGAACATTTATCCAATATAATTGATATGAATAAATAGGGGAGTCTCCCGAAATGATATGAACATGTATCTAATACATGATCCCATTGTGGAAAACTGGATTTTTTGGAGGAAATTGATCCAGGTGGATATCAGTGGCCACCCTTATCCAACTAGCTCAAAACAATTTTCTGGCAATTTTGGCAATTTACTATTTTTAGCAGGTTTTAACTTCCGAGGCCACTTTGAGGTCCCAAACGAAGGTTTTTCAAGATCGAGGTTATAAATAATAGCCAAAGGCATAATTGAGCCCCTAAAATAAATCTCCTCGATGATACCTTTCCAACAATCTATCACACGCCTAAAATGGAGATCGTATGCAAAAGTTACGACCCCGGGAAGTTGATGTACTCACTTACCCAAATGGGGCCCACATGACTTTTAGCGCTTCATCTTCTAGGGTTAGGTTTTTGGATGTCTAGGGTTTTTGACATTTTTTCTTATTGTAAAAATGCCTTTAGAGCCTCATTGTAATCATCTTCTTGCGAATGCGAGTAGCTGTCACATCTCTTCTCAGAGATAAGCTGCCACCATTCTAGCGAGTCTTTCACTCTGTATTTTTACAGTCTCTGTACATTTGTTTCATTAATAGAAATCATGTATTACTGTACCTCTGTGTTTATGGTTGCATCTCTGATATTTCTATTATATTATTGAATATCTGCGATATCTTTGTGCATTTCTTTATTATATCTCCAATCTCATTTCGTGCCGAAAATAACCTGAATCAGAAATGGTTCACCATCAAGAACATATGTTTGTCTCCAATGTTTGTGAAGATTGTTATACATAAATTAATTTGGAATTCCTATGACATTGAATTGCTTCACAATTATCCATTCATATTTTTGTTTTCAGATATCTTTGAAAACTATAAAAAATCCCCAATAACCGAGATTAACACATCCTAAAATGGTAGAAGTTTTTGTGAAAGGATTCATAAGATAATGATTATCTCTTGTGAAGAATTTTGTAGGCGAAGAAACTAAAAGAATTGAACCATATGCAGATTCAATTTTATATGTTCTACTTTGAAATGGCATAGAAAAGAGTGATAACTTACCTACTTCATTTATATGAGTAGCATGGAAATGCTTTCGACAATCACTGTCATAGTTAATCAAAATTTCCTATTCTTTTAATCCATATTGTTTCCATCTTGTGAGGAAACGTTTATGTATTAGAAATTGATTCCATTCTTTGCAGACACTTCTCAAGCGAATACTAGCAGATAAAAGAATCCATAGAAATATGATTTCTAAAATATCTATTGGTATCTGACTCCATATGCGAGGTTGGATCTCCATTTCACTAATATTTCAAAAACAATAAACAAATTTAAATTAAAAACAACAGTGGAATTGTTAAAATCATTAAAGTAAATTTAAAAATTACAACATATGACGTTATATATAATAGAAAATTTCAAGGAAAAAATGTTCATAAAATGAATAAAAATACTAATTTTTTATAATAAGATAATATGTTGTCCCAAAATGAATACACATCAATTGTAACAAAATGTACACAAAAGTATATAGATGTTTCGAAATTACCATTATAGATGTTTTTCACAAACTGCTATAATTCATAAAAAAAAATGATTGTAATGTGTTCGGTAAAAGCAAAAGATCATGGATTGAATCCATGTTTGAAAATTATTGTTCATAATTATGTTTGTACAATGATTATCTCTTGGGATGGGAAGACAATTATCCCCAGACATAGATAAATCATTTATTTCTATATGAGTCATTCTTCCTTTGTTCATATCGTAATAAATGTATGGAATTTGAGCATACTTGCCCATGATTATAATACTTCTAAGAGCTCGAGATGGAATATATTCAACGCATTTGATGTTTATTTTGGTTGTTATTTCTTGGAATAATATCCATCTTAAGACTCTTCCATCCTCAAAACATCCTTCTTTTTTACGCCTTTTCTAACATCCCGCTCTTGTGCGCACTGAGCGAACTTATTCTTTGAGGACATGATCCAGGTTATTATACTATTGGTCATTTTGATAATGATTATGAGATATTATGGATTGATGATGTGTTATTTTGTTGTATTTACATAGACAAGTACTATTGATTGGTTCTCCTGAGTGTGCAGGACTTCGGACATTGGATGCAGAGGCATCAATGAAACCCCTTGGACTCTGTATCGAGTCAGGGAGTGGGTTGTTTGGGGTTTGAATTTTGTTGATGTGAAATATGTACATATGATTAGATGTTACGATGATTTATTATTATTGCTGACATGATTCGTTGATGGATGCAAGCTGATGATAGCTTGCCGACCAGACTCACATTTGGAGTAGAGGGGTCATGCATGATAACTAGAGACTTTGAGGGACATGTGTGGCAGCAGCCTTGCCATAGCCTACTAGCACTCCCACCATGGCTCGAATTGTAGGTTAACGATTACCTAGTTCGAGAAGACCCATGATGCCATGAGGGAAAACTATGACAGTCGCTCACGATGATTCTAAGGGCCGCGCAATAAGGTAGGGGCCTTATTCCTTAGAGGCCCTTAGTCTCCCACAATATCACTTGGTGGAGTATTGACTCCAGGGGTTTGACGTCTAAAAAATTCATTCAAGAGGTGAGTGGCACCCTTGGAGCACGTAGTACGTCTTGAAGGGCATGTCGCGCAAGGAAACCGAAAAGAGGCGAGTGACACCCTTGGAGCATGTGGTGCGTCTTGAAGGGCACGTCACGCAAGGAAAATGAAAAGAGGTGAGTGGCACCCTTGGAGCATGTAGTGTGTCCTGAAGGGCACGTCACAATTTTAACTGGTAAGTGAATAAACCTAGTCGGCCTTAAAATGAATGATATGATAAGTAAAGTTTAAAAACATTTTTTCCCTTAAAAATGTCGCCCAACCTAGTGAAATTAAAACCTAGGTCTAAGTAGAACATGTGGTCAAAAAATAATAATAAATAAACATGTAACAAGAAGAGGGGTAAGAAATTCAAACTTATTTTATTAAAGTCAAAATTATAGTGGAGGATTAAATTTAAAAAAAAGGGGTGATGGTCGTTTTTATCTACATTTGCTAATTTAATTTTTAGTTAAAAAGAAAAGAGGGTAAATGGTTGTTTTTATCTACACCTGCTAAATTAATTTTTAATTAAAAAGGAAAAAGAGTAAATGGTTGTTTTATCTACACTTGCTAAATTGTTTTTTTTAGTTAAAAAGGAAAAAGGGGGAGACTTAAAAGAAATAGGAAACTTAAAGAAAAAGGGAAACTTAAAGAAAAGGGGAAACATAAAGAAAAAAAAAGTTGAATGTCTAACTTAGTAAGGAATCTTGCCTTGGAACTTTCTAATTATGAACTCAACTAGGAATTAAGTAAGGCATAAGTCATTTAAGAAGTGTAAGGGAATTTTGGGACACCGAGGAGCATTTTTATGAATGCTCTTAGGTGGATGAGGGAAAAAGGAACATTTAATTAATTAATAAAATTGATTTTCTGGTGCAACTAGGGGATCGGGCGACATGTCTACAGGCGAAGTTTTTCGAAATTAATTAAATGAAAAAAGAATTTAATGAGAAGTTGGGAAACGAATTGTTTGAAAACTCTATAAAAGGGATGGAGGAGGAGGAGTATATATCTCATATTTTGCGTAACGTTACACTGCTGAAATTTTATCTTGATTGAACTTTCTCTTGTGGGAGTGGGGATACCTAGCTTGGGTAACGCGTGGTAGCTCGACCTTGCGAGGCGAGATGGGTGTTATCATTCTCTGGCATCTTGTGTGTGGCCCCTTTGCATCTCGAGGGCTTAGGGGGAAGAGGAGTACCCCTAGCGTTGGTTGGGAGGTACCGGTGAGGTCACATCGATCGGCAAGCAAGAGCTAGACAGAGCATGCACGGGACAATGACTTCAGAGATTTTGCATTTGGCTACGATACGCATGTGTATATTTATATTTAATGGTAGTTTAAATATTTTCCCGTGCCTTCAGCAATATACTTCTAATGTGTTAAAGTTTATGTTTTATTCAATGTAACACTATCCAGAGATTTCATTTTTTTCTTCAATAATTTGTCTTGATGAGCCCAAAATTTTATGATTAGAGAACTTGAAGTCACCCCAACCTTATGCTCATTGTATTTTTAAATTATTTCCCATGGCGAACCCCAACTCTGATTGCAATGACTTTTCTGCGTTTGTTTTATTGATTTAATTCGAAGAAAAATTGTGTTTTTATCTTTCGTCCCTTATCCTTAAGTTATTAGTCTGTGCCTGAGCAGTCAGCCAGGAGCCTAATCGACTATCTTCACTACGGTGTTTAAGACTGGGATTTAAATGCCCTTCTTTCCTGTGCATGGATAATAAGTGAAGGATAAATTTTCACCCAACTATCTATCCCTTACTTATCTCTGTGTTTTTCTCTTGTGATTAATCTCTAATCTTTGCACCTTCTTGTGAATGAGCATCTTTGCGTTTTTGATTGATTCATTGTCGAATGATTAGTCTTTGCGCCTTCTTGTGATTGAGTATCTCTGCATTTTTGTTTGATTCATCTCTGATCAATTAGTCTCTGCATTTTTGTTTGATTCATCTCTGCGTTTACTTGTGGATGATTATCTCTGCGATTATTGGCATATTATCTCTACAATTTCTTGGCATATTACCCAACGCTTTGATTGGTATAATCTCTATGATTTTAATGATAGATCCCAACGCTTTGATCGGTGAAATCTCTGCGTTATATTACTTACCACTGAAAATTTTTACTCTGCAATTTTTTGTTTTAGATAGATAATTACTTGGCACTTTACCCAACATTCACACCACGATTTCCTTGGCACATTACACAGAATATACACCATGAATTATGGGCGAATTACCTAGTTATGACACAACGAATTCACCCAGCCTTCATCACTGCATTTTGATTGCATTTGAATAACAACATTGATTACTGTTGACAACGATTTAATATTATGGATTGCCATATCATGGATAGTGAAATTATATATGCTTGCGTTTTTTTTTTTTTTTTATATGTCTGCGTTCATTTTAATGATATGGATGCGAGTTTATATATATCTGTGAATATATACATATGCCCACGTTTATTTTTATGATATACACAATGAAATTTATAATGCTCTAAACACAATGAATCTAGATAGTGTTTCAATATTGTTGACAGTAAATATATTTGACAATGATTTATGTGTATTGTATAATGATTTGATATTCAAAAATAATTTAATAGTCAGAAACGATTTTATCAATTGATAGCATATTGATCGATAGCATTATTGGACAACCATATTTATTTATCAAATAAATATGGTTATTTACACAACGAATTTAGTATTTAATGGACGACGATCTCATGTATTTACTAGACAATGATTTCCATTTATTAAACAACATTATCATATATACCAAGCAATATCATATTTAATAGACAACAATAATTTATACCAATGATATCATATATACCAGCGATATCATACTTAATAGATGGCAATAGCATATACACCAACAATATAATAATTAATAGACAACAATGATAATATATACCAATATCGTATTTAATATACCAACAATATAATAATTAATAGAAAGCAATGATAACAGACAACAATATCATATATACCAACAATTATCAATAGACACAACAATAGTTATTAATTGACAGTGATTTGGCTGCTGGCAACGATTATCAATAGACACAGTAATAGTTATTAATCAACAACTAGATTGTTGTTGACAATGGTTACCTTAAATTATATTGTTAGATAGTGATGTGTGTTAAGATAACATTACCCATAATTTATTTTTGTTAGTCAGCAATATATTTGTTAATATAGGTTATCCCCACACTTGAGTTTTGGATTTTCTTCATTTTATTTTTGTTTATAACAGTGGAGAATGGATCATGGGGTATCTAATTGCATACTTTGATTCCTTGACTTAATGAATTTTCCAGTCCATAAATTGCACCTTTATTCCTTAATCTCTTATGTCAATTATGGTTAAGACAACACTCGAATACTACTTCCATTTTATAGAGAGTCAAACAGAATATTCGTGCACCTGAATTCTTAGATTTCATTCAATTTATTTATGTTTTGCAATGGGAGACCTCCTCGAAAAAGTGCCTCAAAAGAAAACAAGAACTCCTTCGGTGAGTTGCGCAATTTAATTTGAATGATGTCACCTTGCATCTTGTCGACTTGTTGATTGGGTGCTTGGGTATAGTCCTCGTGTATTATTGACAGATGATTCGGTCTCCTAGCGTGAGGGATTTAGCTTGGGTTAAAGGTCTAGATATGTTATGTTGCACCATGGTTACTGTCACGCCTATCGCCTTGTGACAGCGTGATTCCTGATGAGGGGATCATTGCGCGCCCTACTGGATAGATGTGAATGATAACCTGGCCAGAGTCTTGTTCTACCCAATGGGGGCGTATTGTTTGTTGTAATTGATGTTGCTACTTGGTTCTGCAATGCCTTAATGTGATTGGTTTCATGTGTCGTAGAGGTTTCTAGTTACTGGTCATCGAAGTCATTGTGTCAGGTTGTTGATGTTGTCTTTTATCTTGTAGGAATTGTCTTGCTTGTGTTGAGCGGATAGCCATTTTTATCTGTCTATTGATTATCGTATGTTTCATCCAGTTGCATGATGTGCTAGTATGTTGAGTCATTGTTGTTTGTTCCCTGATCTGCGTGCATTGTGTTCTTTGTCAAGTTGTGTTGTTTAATTTTTGTTGTTGTGACCTTCCTGCTTAAAAAAAAAAAAAAAAACTTTTGCAACGAGACGCTTATAGTCGTAATGATGGGGGTGATACATATGGTATCAGAGTGAGTTCAACCCTGCGAATGTGGATCACCACACTTTTCGTTGCAGTAAAACCTTGAGTAATAACCCAGCGCTAATTAAAACCTTAACCTGCCCATGCGATAAGAACGGTTAGATGACACCGTATAGGTTCAGGACATGGTTCCAGGGGAGGAGGTGCGATGCCTCCAGCAACACCCACGCCAGAGGGGTCCAACCCCCAAAGAGAAGAACAAGTCCCTGGGAAGGAGTCGATTGTTGTAAGGGATGTGTATGGTTAGACAAGGAGATTCAAGGGAAATGTTAGAGGCCTTGAAAAACCGTTCATACTGAGATAAGGCCACAATGCATGTACCCCTAAGGGTCCACAGTGTGCCCCAACAAGTATTGGTAGCATTCATGGGGAACTCTAGAAGATTAAGTTCCCACGTTCATGAGTCTCGTGGATGGTTCAACCGCCAAGGCATGGATGGAGAACAAGGCGATGTGCTTCGCACTTCACGGTTACGACCTCTGGCACTAAGGTCTGCATGGTAGTCTTCAGCTACAAGGGAAAGCTCTTCTAAGGTGGAAGACACTCCTACCTCAGCTAGACATAACCGTCAAAGCCGTGTTTTGGGAATAGTTTGATGAATGATTCCGGGAGAAGTAAATGTTAGAGGAATTCATCGAGCGCCAACTCGATGAGTTTCTCGCCTTACGACAAGGTGGTTGTATGGTGCAAGATTATGAGACCAGATACTCCGGTATGCCCCACATATGAACACGAAGAAGCTGGAGGTCAGCAAGTTCATGTGCGGCCTTAACTCCAACTCCATGCAAAGGTGAAGGTCTAAATTGCTCAAACGTTGTACGATGCAGTTCAGTAGGCCTCATTGTTGAGGAAGAATTGACCGCGGTGGATAACCGCCAAGACAAGCACCATTCCAAGGTGCTCAAGGCATCAGATGCCATCGCCAAACAAAATTTTAGTCTTTTTTAGATCCTGGTGCTTCAGAGAGCTCTATTTCTTACCATGATGAAGGGGTTTTAGGTAAGGGAATTTGACTGGACAAATTTAGATGCGTCGAAATGACCTTGGGTGTCGACCAAATGGTTGGAGGAAAGGAGCATGAACCACCGCTTTAATCTAGGGATAGGTAATGAAGTCTGACCTATGACACGATCTTAATATTTTACGATGATGTGATCAATATGGACTGGTGGGAATCGCATGATGCGATACTCAACTGTAAGACAAAATGGTTGATCTTGGTCGATGACGAGGGACAGAGATGCATGATTGTAGGTCAGAACCAGAGAGTTTCCCTAAGGTTCATCTCTTCCTTGTAGCTACGGAAGAGCGTGCACAAGGGATGTAAGATTTATGCAATCCTTGCGTTAAACGAGAAAGGAGTAGCAGAAGGTCTAGAACACCTTCTAGTGGTGAGAGAGTTTGTGGACATATTCTCTGAGGAGTTACCTGGGATGCTGCCAGAGAGGGAATTGGAATTTACCATAGACCTAAAACTTGGGATTGAACCGATAGAAAGAACGCCTTATCGGATGTTGACCCTGGAGTTACAGGAGTTGATAATGCAAGTGAAGGAGTTGTTGGACCTAGGAATTATACGTCCAAGTGTGTCACTATGTTGTGTACCTGTTATCTTCATATGGAAGAAGGATGGATCGTGGAGACTCTACATTGACTACCATCAATTGAACAAGGCAACGATCAAGAATCAATATCTGTTTCCAAGGATTGATGATCTGTTCGATTAGATGAAAGGCGCGACGGTGTTTTCAAAGATCGACTCGAGATCTGGGTATCACCAGTTGCGGATCAAAGAGGACGACATCCCTAAGACCTCCTTTAAGATGAGGTTTGGACATTACGAGTTTATTTTTTTACATTTTGGACTGACAAACACCCCTAGAGAATTTATGATTTTGATGAACGAGGTGTTCCATGAATACTTGGACAAGTTCATCCAAGTATTCATTGATGATATTTTGATTTACTCTCGGACATTGGAGGAGCATGACAAGCACTTGCGCTTGGTACTACAGTGTTTGCGAGAGAACAAATTGTATGGAAAATTGTCTAAATGCTCATTTTATCAATCGAAGATTCACTACTTAGGGCATGTCATCTCCGACGAAGGTATTGTTGTGAATCCAGCAAAGGTCAAGGCTATTATGGATGGCCTACACCGATGAATGTCCCGAAAGTGCATAGCTTCATGGGTTTAGTGGGTTACTATCGACGGTTCGTCGAGGTTTTTTCGAAGATAGAAAATCCGATCATGGAATTGCAAAAGAAGAAAAAGAATTTTGTTTGGACGGAGAAATGCGCGGAAGCATTTCAGAGGCTCAAGGATTTGTTGACAGCAACATCGATACTAAATGTCCCTGACATGGACGCAAACTTCTTGGAATGCACTGACGCATCCAAGGAAGGCTTAGGTGAAGTCTTGATGCAAGATGATCGAGTGATCACTTACATCTCGAGAAAGTTGAGAATGCATGAAGAGAACTATGCAATGCACGATTTGGAGTTGTTAGCCATTGTTTATGCCTTGAGAGTTTGGAGACACTACTTGATTGGATGGAAATTTGAATTAAAAATGAACCATAGTGGACTACAACACATCTTTACACAAAGCAACTTGAACGCGTGACAACAATGTTGGTCGAAATTTCTTAGCGAGTATGATTTCGAGATTACTTACATAAAGGGAACAATGAACAGAGTGGCAGATGTGTTGAGTCAGAGACCACACATATTTTCGATGATTCCTCTTCAGACGAATATAAGTGAAAATATTCTAACTTTACAGTGCGATGATGACTGGTACAAAGAGGTCAAGGATTTTATCATACAAAACACAATGATGGTACCAAAATTTGAAGGATTTACTATGGACAATGACGAATTATTGAGATTTAAAGGTCGAATTTATGTACTGCCCAATGACGAGTTGAGGAGTTTGATCCTAAACAAGGCTCATAGAGAAGTGTACATGGCTCATCCTGGAGTCACAAAGATGAGGGTAGACATTAAACCCTTATTCTTCTAGAAAGGAATGAAGGCAGACATAGTCAACTGTGTGGCAAGATTTCTAGAATGTCAGCAGGTGAAAGATGAACATAGACATCCAACATGATTACTACAACCACACTCTATTCCCAAATTGAAATGGGAGGTCATTTCAATGGATTTCATTGTTGGATTTCCACTGACGACAAGGAGACACAACTCGATTTTTGTGGTAGTCGACACTCTGACGAAGAGTGCTCATTTTATTCCTGTGCGTATGACATATCAAGCACCTGACATAGCTAGAGTTTTCATCAATGAGATTTTGAGGCTACACGATGTGCCTAAGAGGATTATATCTGATAGAGGATCGATGTTTACCAGAATATTTTGGACTAGATTCCAAGAGGCCTTGGGAACCCAACTTAACTTTAGCACCGTGTATCACACGGAGAAAGATGGGCAGACCGAAAGATCAAACCAAATCTTGGAGGATATGTTGTGTATGTATGTGATGGACCAACATAAGCGTTGGGGGGAATTATTTCCACTGGTATAATTCACATATAACAACAGTTATCAAAGCACCATTAAGATGGAGCCTTTCGAGTTTCTTTACGGGTGACCGTGTCAAACTCCTTTGAGTTGGGATCGGCTTGAGGATAGGGTCCTGGTGGGACCAGAAGTGATCCAATAAATGGAAGATCAAATGAAAACAAGAAGACAAAGGATCAAAGAAGCGCAGGATCAACAAAAGAGTTATGTTGATGTGCATTGTGTCGATCGTAGTTACGAAGTTGGCGATCGAGTCTTCTTGTGGGTGAAACCGCATAAGAGTTCGATCAAGTTTGGAAATGGTGCTAAAATATCTCCTAGGTTCGTGGGACCCTTCAATATTGGGGAAAGGAAGGGGCCCGTGGCCTATCAACTAGCCTTGCCTGATTATTTGAGGTGTATGCATGATGTTTTTCATGTATCTGTTTTGAGACATTATATTAGTGATCCTACACATGTTATTGACATGATTTCCTTCCAGGTATCTGACGAGGGTGTGCTCACGGCAGAGCTAATCTGTATCCTGAACCATCGCATTCAAAAACTACAACGTCGAACAGTAGATCATGTCAAGGTGTAGTGGGACAACTATACTCTGCACTCGACAACCTGGAAGGACGCATATGATATGCACCAACAGTTTCCATTTTGTTTGATAGATAGACTTATGATACCGTGATACACTTTATTTCGACACTTATATACTGTGAAACTTCGGGACAAAGTTTAAACCAAGTATGTAACATCCTGCTCTTGCGTGCAGTGAGCGAAATTATTCTTTAAGGACACTTGAATGCAAGTGATCTGGGTTATTATACTATTGGTCATTTTGATAATGATTATGAGATATTATGGATTTGATGATGTGTTATTTTGTTGTATTTACATAGATAGGTGCTATTGAATAGTTCTCCTAAGTTTGCAAGACTTTGAACATTGAGGATGCAGAGGCATCAATGAAACCCCTTGGACTCTGTATCAAGTCAGGGAGTAGGTTGTTTGGGGTTTGAATGTTGTTGATGTGACATGTGTACATATGATTAGATGTTATGATGATTGATTATTATTGTTGACATGATTCATTGATGGATGCAGGATGACGATATCTTGTCGACCAGACTCACATTTGGAGTAGAGGGGTCACGCACGACAACCAGAGACTTTGAGGGAGAGGTGTGGCAGCAACCCTGCCATAGCCTACTATCACTCCCACCATGGCTTGAATTGTAGGTTAACGATTACCTAGTTCGACAAGACCCACGATGTCGTGAGGGAAGATTATGACAGTCACTCACGATGATTATAAGGGGTGCCCAATAAGGCAAGGGCCTTATTCCTTAGAGGCCCTTAGTCTTCCACAAGATCACCTGGTGGAGTATTGACTCCAGAGGTTTCACATCTACCAATTTCAGTCAAGAGGCGAGTGGCACCCTTGGAGAAAGTAGTGCATCTTGAAGGGCACGTCATGCAAGGAAACCAGAAAGAGGCAAGTGACACCCTTGGAGTACATGGTGCGTCTTGAAGGACATGTCACGCAAGGAAAACAAAAAGAGGCGAGTGGCACCCTTGGAGCATGTAGTGCGTCCTGGAGGGCACGTCATGATTTTAACTGGTAAGTGAATAAACCTAGTTGGCCTTAAAATGAATGATATGATAAGTAAAGTTTAAAAACAATTTTTCCCTTAAAAATGTCGCCCAACCTAGTGAAATTAAAACCTAGGTCTAAGTAGAACATGTGGTCAAAAAATAATAATAAATAAACATGTAACAAGAGGGGGGTAAGAAATTCAAACTTATTTTATTAAAGTCAAAAATTATAATGGAGGATTAAATTTAAAAAAAAGGGGTAGTTGTTGTTTTTATCTACATTTTCTAATTTAATTTTTAGTTAAAAAGAAAAGAGGATAAATGGTTGGTTTTATCTACACCTGCTAAATTAATTTTTAATTCAAAAGGAAAAATGGTAAATGGTTTTTTTATCTACACTTGCTAAATTTATTTTTTTAGTTAAAAAGGAAAAAGGGGGAGACTTAAAAGTAACAGGAAACTTAAAGAAAAAGGGAAACTTAAAGAAAAGGGGAAACATAAAGAAAACAAAAGCTGAATGTCTAACTTAGTAAGGAATCTTGCCTTGGAACTTTCTAATTATGAACTCAACTAGGAATTAAGTAAGGCGTAAGTTATTTAAGAAGTGTAATGGAATTTTGGGACATCGAGGAGCATTTTTAGGAGTTCTCTTAGGTGGATGAGGGAAATAGGAACATTTAATTAATTAATAAAATTGATTTTTTGGTACAACTAGGGGATCGGGCAACATGTGTATGGACGAGGTTTTTCGAAATTAATTAAATGAAAAAGGAATTTAATGAGAATTTGTGAAACTAATTACTTGAAAACTCTATAAAAAGGATGGAGGAGGAGGAGTATGGATCTCATATTTTGTGTAAAGTTGCACTGCTGAAATTTTATCATGACTGAACTTTCTCTTATGGGAGTTGGGATATCCAGCTCGGGTAATGAGTGGTCTCTCAACCTTGCGAGGAGAGGTGGGTGCTAGAATTCTCTGGTATCATGTGTGTGGCTCCTTTGCATCTTGGGGGGCTCAGGGGGAAGAAGAGTACCCCTAGCGTTGGCTGGGAGGTACCGGTCAGGTCACATCGTTCGACAAGTGGGAGCTGGACAGAGCGCGCATGGGACAACGACTTCAGAGCTTTCTAATTTGGCTATGGTACGCATGTGTATATTTGTATTGAATGGTAGTTTAAATATTTTTCCTGCGCCTTCAGTAATGTACTTCTACTGTGTTAAATTTTATGTTTTATTCAACGTAACACTATCCATAGATTTCATTTTTATCTTCAGCAATTTCTCTTGATGAGCCCAACATTTTATGATCAGAGAAATTAAAGCCATCCCAACCTTATGCTCCCTGTATTTTGAAATGATTTCCTATGGAGAACCCCAACTCTGATTTCAATGACTTCTCTGCGTTTGTTTTATTGATTTAATTCCAAGAATTTTATTTTTTTTTATCTTCTGTCCCTTATCCTTAAGTTATTAGTCTGTCCCTGAGCAGTCGGCCAGGAGCCTAATCGGTTGTCTTCACTACGGTGTTTAAGACTGCGATTTAAATTCCTCCTTTTTCTGTGCATGGATAATAAGTGAAGGAGAATTTTTCACCCAACTATCTATCCCTTACTTATCTCTGTGTTTTTCTCTTGTGATTAATCTCTAATATTTGCACCTTCTTGTGAATGGGCATCTTCGTGGTTTTTATTGATTCACTGTTGAATGATCAGTATTTGTTCCTTCTTGTGATTGAGTATCTCTACGTTTTTGTTTGATTCATCTCTAATCGATTAGTCTCTATGTTTTTGTTTGATTCATCTCTGAATTTTCTTGTGGATGATTATCTCTGTGATTCATCTTTGATCGATTCTTGGCATATTATCTCTGCGATTTATTGGCATATTACCCCGCGCTTTGATTGGTATAATCTCTGCAATTTTAATGATAGATCCCAACGCTTATTGGTGAAATCTATGGGCTATATTACTTACCACTGCAAATTTTTACTCTACGATTTTCTTTTTAGATAGATAATTACTTGGAACTTTACCCAACATTCACGCCATGATTTCCTTGGCACATTACATAGAATCTACACCACAAATTCTGGGCGAATTACCCAGTTCTGACACAGTGAATTCACCTAGCCTCCATCACTATGTTTTGATTGCATTTGGATAGCAACATTGGTTACTGTTGACAACGATTTAATATTATGGATTGCCATATCATGGATAGAGAAATTATATATATGCCTGAGTTTATTTTTATTTTTATACGTCTACGTTCATTTTAATGATATGGATGTGAGTTTATATATATATGGGAATATATACATATGCATGTGTTTCTTTTTATGATATACGCAACAAAATTTATAATGCTCTAAACACAATGAATCTGGATAGCATTTCAATATTGTTGACAATAAATATATTTGACAGTGATTTATATGTTTTGTATAACGATTTTAATATTCAGAGAACGATTTGATATTCATAAATGATATAATAGTCATAAATGATTTTATTGATTGATAACATATTGATCGATAGAATTATTGGACAACGATATTTATTTCAGATAGATATGGTTATTTACATAACGAATTTAGTATTTAATGGACAATGATCTCATGTATTTACTAGACAATGATTTCCATTTATTAGACAACATTATCATATATACCAAGCAATATCATATTTAATAGACAACAATAATTTATACCAGCAATATCATACTTAATAGATGGCAATATCATATACACCAGCAATATAATAATTAATAGACAACAATGATAATAGACAACAACATCCTATTTAATATACCAACAATATAATAATTAATAGACAACAATGATAATAGACAAAATATCATATATACCAACGATTATCAATAGACACAACAATAGTTATTAATCGACAACAATTTGGCTGCTGACAACGATTATCAATAGACACAGTAATAGTTATTAATTGTTAGCTAGATTGTTGTTGACAACGGTTCCCTTAAATTATATTGTTAGACAATGATGTGTGTTAAGATAGCGTTACCCATAATTTATTGTTGTTAGTCAACGATATATTTGTTAAGATAGGTTATCCCCACACTTGAGTTTTGGATTTTATTCATTTTATTTTTGTTTATAGTGTTGGAGAATGGATCATGGGGTAGCTAATTGCATACTTTGATGCCTTGACTTAATGATTTTTTCGGTCCAAAAATTGTACTTTTATTCCTTAATCTCTTATGTCAATTATGGTTAAGCTAGCACTCGAATACTAATTCTATTTTATAGAGAGTCAAACAGAATATCCATGCACCTGAATTCTTAGATTTTATTCGAGTTATTTATGTTTTGCAGTGGGAGACCTCCTCGAAAAAGTGCCTCATAAGAAAACAAGAACTCCTTCGATTAGTTGCGCAATTTAATTTGAATGATGTCACCTTGCGTCTTGTCGACTTGTTGATTGGGTGCTTGGGTATAGTCCTCATGTATTATTGACAGATGATTTGGTCTCCTAGCACGAGGGATTTAGCTTGGGTTAAAGGTATAGATATTTTGCATTGCACCATAGTTACTGTCACACCTATCGCCTTGTGACGATGTGATTCTTGATGAGGGGATCATTGCACACCCTGCTGGATAGATGTGAATGATAACCTAGCCAAAGTCTTGTGATACCCGATGGGGGCGTATTGTTCGTTGTAATTGATGTTGGTACTTGGTTCTGCAATGCCCTAATGCGATTGGTTCCGCACACCGTAGAGGTTTCTAGCTACTGGTCGTCGAAGCCGTTGTGTTGGGTTGTTTCAATGTTGTCTTTTAGCTTGTAGTCATTGTCTTGCTTGTGTCAGGTGGGTAGCCATTTTTATTCGTCTATTGATTATCACATGTTTCATCTAGTTGCATGATGTGCTAGTATGTTGAGTCGTTGTTGTCTGTTTCCTGATATGCGTGTGTTGTGTTCATCGTCAAGTTGTGTTGTTTAACTGTTGTCGTTGTGGTCTTCCTGCTTAAAACAAAAAAAAAAATGCTTTTGCAGTGAGATTCATGCAGTCGTAATGACAGGGGTGTTACACATTTGATATAGAACATGTTTTAACTCTTTTGTTTCATCAATGCACCAAATAGATGTAGATCCATCATTAATAATACATATCAACTATTTTGAATGTATTGTTAGACACATACATCACTTACTACGTGCTATATGGATGGAATGAATACCCCATTTATTATGTTTTATATCTAATGAATACATTCTATATGCATATAAATCATCCTCTTCAGATACAGTTCGCATATGTACCTAATACAATTTACCTTTAAAAAACATTGCATCTTTTGGACGTATCGGTTCACCATCAGGAGCAATAACACACCTCCAATATTCATACATATTGTTCCAAATAAAAAACAATTCAGGTCCATTTTCATCATGCAATGATTTTACGACTATCCATCCATACTTTTGTTCACCAATATTTCTAATCAGTGAAAAGAATCCAAAATGCCTAGTTTCAATGAGACCTATATGTGTAAAGAAATTTTTGAATGGATTTACTATAAAGTAATCTGTATACCTAGGCATTGGAGTAGGTACGGAAAGCAGAACCATGGAACAAAATGTATATTCAATTTTGTATGGTTTGTTTGGAAAAGGCACAATCAAACGACATGTGTCTCCTATATGGTTAATATAATTGCATAGAATATGATATTCTTCTATATCCCCATATTTGAAGTAGGAATCCACTTTCTTCTATGTAGTGAAGTCGCCAAGCTTCCATAAATGGTTGTCCATGTATGATGTTATTGCAATGTGTAGAAATTGAATGAAACTGAATTAAAGTTGATAATGGAATCCATAAAAATATAATTTCCAATATCTCCATAGGTAAAAATTCCATATGCGACGATCCATATTGAATCACTAGCAATTTCATAAAAGAATATAATTATTAGTAAAAACAAATAGCATTTAAAGAATTGAAAATTAAGTTCGAATAAAAAATACATTTGTTATGTATAATTTAATTACTGCAAAACAAATCTTAAAATTACATTTTTTGAGAGGATACTATTGAACAAAATATATGAGAAATGCATTATATTGGGAGTTAAAAAGTCTTCAAAGACTACATTTATAATTCATAATCGAGATTACACTATTTAGATGAGTAAAAAGAACTCTAAGAGGACTTTCTATATATGATGATGATGATGATGATGATGATTAACGTCCACTAAGACCGATTGGTCTATCGGACCTTAAGAAGGTAAATGATTACTTGTGATTCTTTATGTATAGCTATAGAACTAGAGATTACCCCAAACTTTAAAGTTTTATCAAAATTCAAAATAATTCAAAATGGATTTCAAAATATATTAATAAACTTTAATTACAATAAAAAGAAATTTAACTACTTTTGATTTA
>JASDQU010752782.1:11665-27644 GCA_032191745.1 Picea mariana | reverse complement strand
AATAAATTGATAATGAGTTCTTAATGGGTCATAGATAAATAACTTTGAATATTATTTACTTAATCTTGAAAATTAATATTTTAATTGATATTTTTTGTAGTTATATTAAGACATCAATAATCAAACATCACAATTTGAGACATACACAAAGTTCAACTAAAATCCTTGAAAAATAAGTTTCAACGTATTTTTCAAATAAAATTTCAAGTAAATAATGATATTTTTTTATTATAAAACAAATTAGAATAAATTGATAATGAGTTCTTAATGGGTCATAGATGAATAACTTTGAATTTTATTTACTTAATCTTGAAAATTAATATCTTAATTGATATTTTTGTATTTATATTAAAACATCAATAATCAAACATCACAATTTGATACATATACAAAGTTCAACTAAAATCCTTGAAAAATAAGTTTCAACATCTATCTCTTTGCTATTTAAAATTATTATCATTTTCTCCTAGACTTGGTGAAAGTAATGATTCAATTCCATAGTTAAATTCTTATCATTTTCTCCTAGACTTCGTGAAAGTAATGATTCAATTCCATAGTTTTCTCTACATGGATGACATTATTATATTTGGTCAGTGGTTTTTCAAAATCGACCATGTTGATAGGGAGATATTGATACTCAGGTTTCCTTGTGCACCACTCTTCGAAGACCCTTGACTCCCTTGCTTACTCTCCTAGGTCATCTAGTTCTCATAGCTCACTCATTTACTTCAATCTATGACAATTTCCATCACAATGGACCAAAATGAATCCCCATTTAAAAACTTCCACTTGATGTACTTCATGGATTTGAGTGGAGATAGATCAATAGTGATAATTACAAACTTCTTCAAATATCTAGATCAACCTTAATATACATGAGAGAATACTTTAGGCTTAGATGTGTTTTTCTGAGACTGCCTCCCCCATTGAACACTACTAGAATGATCACCTCCTCCCCAGTGCTTCTTAAATGAAATAAGAAGCAGGAAAATTTAACTTCTATTTAGACCTGTACCAAGACAATGTAAGGGATGCACCCTCCCTCCACTTAGGAAATCCTCACAACACAATCATTTGATCAACAACTCCCACCCACACCCCCCTCGGTTGTGGCAAGGAGGATGGAGTCATTAGGCACCAAATTAAAACATTGAGTTGGGTCCGTTGTCCATAACAGTAATATCTCACTTGGATGTTAAACATACTAAGATGATTTAGCTCAAATAGATTTCTTATAAGATTTTATTTCACACTCCTATCGTGCATTTATACTAATGTACCTAGCAGTCCCATGTTTGACCTATTCATGGTCACTAGTTGGTTTATCTCATCTTAATTTAATATGGCGATTTACAAAAAACTCAATGCTAATGAAGTCCGTGTAATAGAATTTTTCCAAATTTAACGAAATATGTGTTAAAGGATAAGAAGACAACAACCAATACACATCAATGCAAAGATCATAGTAACCATTGCAATCATTACAACATTGATGGCCACACTGAGGGGAAGTGTTGGAAACTACATCCAAATCTAAACTCAAATGACCACAAGAATGAGGAAAAGAAGAAGATCCTTCTCGCCACAGATTTGAGCAATCGGGTTGAAAGTGGATCTGATGTAGACGAAACCTTTGTCTACACATTTGGGGAAAAGGAGGCTACTGTATCACCAGGAAGAGAAGGATATGACCAAGTTCTTCCACTTCAATATTTAGGTCAAAGAGATCAATATAAATGATTTGCTCGACTCTAGTTTACAAGCTAATCTCACAGTAGTGGATCTGGTCAACAAGGTTGGATTAGAGGTTCAAGATCATTCTATCCCCTATCCATTGGGTTGGGTAAACAAGGATGCAAACATCAAGGTAACAAAACGGTGAAAAATTAAATTTGAAGTAAGTGTTGATTTTATAGATGAAGTAGAATTAGATGTAGTACCACTTGATATATGTAGAGTAGTAGTTGGCAACTCCTACATGTATATGATGGATGCAATCTTCATGCAGAGAACCAACTAGTACATGGTGATCAAGTATGATATGTACTACATGATCGATGCACATACAGGAAAGTCAAAGGTCTCACTGGTAAGCTCCAACCAAGCCAAGAAGTTGATTAGTTCTAGTAAGAAATATGTTTTGTGATTCTTAAGAGAAAATCATTCTGATGATTAGTCAATGAAAGTGAAGGCATCCATGGAGGAGTGTACTAAAGAGAAGAAACATTAGTTGAAGGAGTTTCTTCAAGAATATAGAGGAGTGCTCAAGGATCCTAAAGGGCTACCATCCAAGAGAGATGTGGAGCACAAAAGACAATTATTGCTAGACTCCCCATTACCAAGTGTTGAGTTGTATAGACAGTATGTTCTAGAAGCGAATGAAGTGAAGTAGCAATTGCAGTAGTTGTTGGAGCAAGGTTTGATTTGACCAAGTACCTCACCTTGTGGATCACCCATAATAAGTGTACCCAAGAAGGATGGGACTTGAAGAATGTATATTGATTACAGGACATTGAACAAGATTACACTAAAGAATCTATACCTTTTACCAAGGATCAATGATTTGTTGGACTAGCTCCAGCATGCCAAGTACTTCACTAATATGGATTTGAAATCAGGATATCACCAGGTACAATTCAAAAAACAAGATACATGGAAGATTGTCTTCAAGACAAGGAAAGGTTTGTATGAGTGGTTGGTTATGCCATTTGGTTTATGCAACCCACCTACTACATTTATGAAACTAATGAATGATGTTTTACGCCCTTATCTAAATTCATTTATTATTGTCTATTTGGATGAAATACTAATTTATAGTGCTACATGGGAGGATCGCATCTCTCATCTTATGCAGATGTTACAACTCTGAAGAAGTACCAGTTGCTGGCCAATCTCAAGAAATGTGATTTTTCTCAACAATCTTTGGTGTATCTAGGGTATGTGATTGGTAGAGGTGAGCTAAAGATAGATCCCGCCAAGATGGAGGTCATCTTGAAATAGTCAGTTCCCACAAATTGCATAGAAGTTAGGAGCTTTCTTGGGGTAGCAAAATACTTGCGAAAGTTCCTAGCTTCATTTTCAGAATTAGTTGCAGCACTCCATGCAATAATGGCAGGCAGTAAGAGTTTCCATTGGGGAAGAATCAACAGAAGGTATTTGATGAGATGAGAAGAAATATCAGTCGAAAGATCGTTCAGGAACCAATGCTCGCGCTACCAAACTTGCAGAATCCCTTCGAAGTGGAGATGCAGAATCCATTCGAAGTGGAGATAGATGCGAGTGGGTGTGACACGAAGCAGTCTTCATGCATGGAGGAAGGCCTATTTGCTATCATTCTGGAGTATTTCATGGGACGATCCTCAACTACCCTACCTATGGTAAGGAGCTCTATGCCTTGGTACAAGCTGTCAAAAAGTGGAAGCACTATCTAATTAGAAAGCAGGCCATCATCTACATGGACAGGGATGATTTTAAGGATGGTAATTTATTTTAAAATGTAGAAACCTTGGCGAATCTTACTAATCCTTCATATGCCAACTATAAATGTTTGGCAATATTTTTGTAAAAATGTTCAAACTTCTAAGGATTTTATATAGTTTGTATAAAATTTTGGCAATTTTTAAGGTAAAATAATTTTATCCTATAGAGTTTGGGCGAATCATTTTGAGAATGGCGAATCTTGTTTTAGGAAAAACAATGGAAAAGTACCAGTTGCTGGCCAATCTCAAGAAATGTGATTTTTCTCAACAATATTTGGTGTATCTGGGGTATGTGATTGGTAGAGGTGAGCTAAAGATAGATACCTCCAAGATGGAGGTCATCTTGAAATAGTTAGTTCCCACAAATTGCATAGAAGTTAGGAGCTTTGTTAGGGCAGCACAATACTTGCGAAATTTCCTAGCTTCATTTTCAGAATTAGTTGCAGCACTCCATGCAATAATGGCAGGCAGTAAGAGTTTCCATTGGGGAAGAATCAACAGAAGGTCTTTGATGAGATGAAAAGAAATATCAGTCGAAAGATCGGTCAGGAACCAATGCTCACGCTACCAAACTTGCAGAATCCCTTCGAAGTGGAGACAGATGCGAGTGGGTGTGCCACGAAGCAGTCTTCATGCATGGAGGAAGGCCTATTTGCTATCATTCTGAAGTATTTCATGGGACGATCCTTAATTACCCTACCTATGGTAAGGAGCTCTACGCCTTGGTACAAGCTGTCAAAAAGTGAAGCACTATCTAATAAGAAAGCAGGCCATCATCTACATGGACAGGGATGATTTTAAGGATGGTAATTTATTTTAAAATGTAGAAACCTTGGAAAATCTTACTAATCCTTCATATGCCAACTATAAATGTTTGGCAATATTTTTGTAAAAATGTTCAAACTTCTAAGGATTTTATATAGTTTGTATAAAAGTTTGGCGATTTTTAAGGTAAAATAATTTTATCCTATAGAGTTTGGGCGAATCATTTTTAGAATGGCAAATCTTTTTTTAGAAAAAACAATGGAAAATTAGCCCATAAGCTAAATTTAACCCTTAAAATCGTCCTTGTACACGGATCACGAGCCACTCTAATATTTACAAACCAAAAATACATTACAACAAACCAAGCACTCCAAATGAATGGGGTTCTTACAAGAGTTTCATTTAGTCATAACGTATAAAGTATAGGAAAGGTAACACAAACAAATTGGCCGACATACTTTTAGGAACACCCATATCAAATATTACAACTTTTGGGAATTTTGATGCACATAAGCCTTTTACCCATGGTGCCATAAAAAAAAAAATTGAAAATGCACATCGAGCCTTTTACACATGATACATACATGATGGAGTGAATGAACTATCTCGCTTCGTATTCTGAGTTTTTCTTTTGCAACCAGTGGTCGCTGGTTCGAATCCTCCGAGGTTTATTTTGTTTTGAGATGGCCAAGGCAATGGCAGCGATACTTATTTATTCCACAAAGGGGGCGGATGGCAGCCATGAACGATAAGTTAATTTGCTTTCCAGCCATTGAGATTATATACGTAACTGCTACGAAACCCCGCGAACGAGCACAAATATTGAGCAGCTACACCTGGTATTCGATGGGCACTTGTATCTCATTGCAAGAATGCTAGACAATGTGTGATAAACTAATTCAAGACAAAGAACTTCGTTGGACGGGAGACGACTGGTTTGAAAATGGAGGCACTGGTTTTGGTGGGCGCTTCATCCCTTCGAAAATGAGCTTGGAGGCACTGGTTTGGTGGGCGCTTCAGCCTTTTGACTAACTGGAGTGCACCTTGGAGGGACTATCATGGTCGGGCCCAGACATCTGTTTTTGGTCGTGATAGAAAGTATATTTTTCTCTCTTCCATTGTCTACCGACTACATCCTTTTCTAGATTCTCACACGAAATCCAATACTTCTTGGTAACCCGTTCCACTCTCTGTCTTCGTTTTAGCCCCGACCCTTTTCTTGGAATTGGCAGGGTCCCTCCTGTTTCTGTCAGGATTTCCTGTCACAACTTCCTCTAGAGACAAAAGACTTTACTCTCGGGGAAGCTGCAGTCACTCACATGGAGACTTTGATCACGGACTCCACTGAGGGGAAGAACGGGGACCCATGGGACCATCCGGACATCATTGCCTCTATAGCCGAGATGATTTGTAACCATTACCGGAAAACTAATTGCACAACGAACTCCAAGATATCCGCTCCTGACACTCCTCTCCACACGTCTGTCTCGGGAGACACTTTATCGAAGTCGATATCTGAGGTAGACCCACTATATCCTTTTCGAATCAATAGGAGATGTGGGAACTTCCAACAGTCCAGCATCCCTATTGGTCCACCCCTACATAACTCCAACTACAAAAAGCCTCAGAGGGTTTGGAAACCAAAAAAATCACACCCTAAACTTGTCCTGGGAATGGATGTAAGACTTTCTAAAGCCTGCAACCTAGCTCTATGTTCCCTGGTTGGTAGGTTAGCCTACAAGGATAAGTGCAACCTACGCTTGGAAGATTGGATAACAACCTCCTGGAAGCCTCTTCTAGGATATCTTCCCAAGATACTTTATCTCCAACATGGATGGATTGGCTTCATTTTCAAGACACCTGAGGATACTGTCCGCGTTCTGGATAAGTTCTGGGTTGTTGGTGGTGGAAGCCTCATGCTTAAGAGATGGAGGCTTGGCTTTAATCCTTCCACTGAACACTTCTCCTACAAGCACCTCTGGGTCCTTCTACCAGGCCTTCCACTACAACTCTGGAATCAACAGGCTCTTGAGCTCATCAGTACATCTTTAGGTCGTTTTTTAAAAGTGGACACACACTCTCTTGCTTCAACAGATAGAAGAATGGCTAAGATCTTAGTCGAAATGGATATCCACGCAGGACTCCTGGAAGTCTTGAACATTGATTGGAGAGGCCTTCATTTCGCTCAACGACTCGACTACCTGGGGATCCCATTCAAATGCTCATTTTTCCGCAGAACTGGCCACCTGAGAAGGGATTGCTCTAATTTCCCCCCCACCGAACCAGAGATGGACCCGTCGGAGGAGGTTGGATTCGATGGATACGATACACAGCCTGGAACTTTTGGAGAGGAGTCTCTACATCATCTGCAAGCCTTGAGCCCTGCATCACAAGACGACACACTGGTGAGTAAGATCAAGTTTTTTTGTCCCTCGCTTTACAACACTCTCTCCGCCTGGGAGAGACTCACTATTAATTTGTAGGCACTTACCTCTTTGCAGCCAGATCCCTTTGGTGACCCCTCAGACACCCCACCTTCTCCCCACATTCATGCTTCTCTAGATGCTCTAGCACCTCCAAATCCGCCAACAGTGCCTCTTGGGCTTGTCCTAAGGCAGCTAGTCCACTCTCCACCCCCCTCGAATAGCCCCTTCCCCCTCAGCGACTCCACCAGTTCACAGACTCCTGATGACTCTTCTCTCCCGGAGCGTGATCCTACCCCTCCCCTTCGATACTCCGAACAACCACTTTCTGCACAAGATCTGGACCAACTGTTTATTACCACTACACCTACATCCCCTCTTTCCTTTGACTCCCTCCCCATTCCGTTGTACCACGGAAAAACGCTCATCCCACCCCCGTCCATCATTGGAAACTCACCTTCGACCTCGAGAGTGAAAGAGCAACTTGTGATAGCTCCCTCTTGCTCCAAAGGACTGGGCTCTGAGCTATCGCCACTCAAAACCCGCAGTGCATGGAAAAAGGCAACTGCAGAGGCTTCAAGTTCAGCCTCTCATACTACTGATCAGACTACAGGGGCACTTAGAGGATTAAAAGCCCAAGCACGGGCCAAATCATGATTCTTTTCTCCCTCAATATTAGAGGGGTAGGAGGACTCCTGAAACTTGCCTCCATGAGATGACTCCTTGACAAGATCCGACCGACAGTTATTTTTCTACAAGAAACGTTGGTGGATGTTGAAGTAGCTAGGAATTTTCTATTCTCTCTCCAACCTGACTAGATGGTATGTGCGGCTAGCTCAATTGGAAACTCAGGCAGACTCCTGGCGGCCTGGGATCCTAATTTCTTTGATTTTTCTCTAGTGCTTAGTCCTGGTGGGATTCTATTAGCCGGTACCTGTCTGGAACTTAACACCTCCCTGACCCTGCTCAACACATATGGCCCTTGCCTGAACCGCAGACTTTTTTGGGAGAAGCTTGACTACTTAGGCCTCCTGGCTATAAAAGACCTCATCATAGCGGGAGATCTGAACCTGACGCTCAGTTCCAAGGAGATTTGGGGAGACAAGGCTAAGATGGACCCACTAGCGATTTTCTTCAAATCTCTCTTTTCAAAAAATGATCTAGTGGATCTGGAACCGGCAGAACTTCTGCCTACTTGGTGTAATGGGAGATCGGGCTCCTACTGTATAGAAAAACGTCTTGACCATTTCTTGATTTCCGAAGAGCTGCTTACACCAACTCGCATGACCCGGGCCTGGATCGATCCTCCTTACCTTTCCGATCATGTTCCCATCTGCCTACAGATTGGAAAAGGGAAACTGGGGACAGGTTATCCCTTCAAATTCAACCTGTCCTGACTGTTGGAGTCCGCCTTTGATCAGATAGTTCAATCGGTCTAGTCCGACTCGTCCCTCACGTTACCTGGGGATGCACAGGGTAATTTGGTGAGGAAACTCAACTGCCTAAAGGAAAAATCGATCATCTGGCTCAAGAGGAAAAAAGCCCAAGACTCATCCAAGTTGAACAGACTTGAACATCAAATAACTTTTTTACTTAGATAGAAGGCTCGAGCCGACCAACAGTCCGACTTCGAAGCTAAATTGCATCTTTTAGAGGCAAACCGATCGCTTATTCTCTGGGAAGAAGAGGACAGATGGAACTTGAAAATCAAAGCGCTTTGGCTCTCTAGTGGAGACAGCAACACCCTCTTTTTCCATCATTATGCCAGCCACCGCAGGAACAAAAAACTCATTTGGGATTTAGAGGAAGATGATGGGATCATTTTACACAGGACTAAAGACATTAAGCAAGCGGCTCACAACCACTTCAAATCTTTTTACCAAACAGATATGGACATCAATCTACAGGATCAAATTGAAACTGCCCAACTTTTCCCACAGATGGTCACAGATGAGGAAGCGAGAGCACTGGACTCCCCCTGCACAAAAGAAGAAATCCTCGAGGTGTTAAAAGGCTTTACTAAAGAAAAAAGTCCCAGTCCCGATGGATGGACAGTGGAACTTTACCTCCACTATTTTGATTTAATGGGACAAGATCTATTGGATGCTATTGAGGATTCGAGGAACAGAGGGATGGTCAACAAGCAAATAAACAATACTTTTATCGTCCTGATTCCAAAACAAAATCACCCCTGACAGTTCTCGGACTACCGACCTATCTTGCTTTGTAATCTCAGCTACAAGATTATAACAAAGATCATTGCAAAAAGAATCCACCCTATACTCTCTCAGGCACTGTCAGAGGAACAGCTTGGATTTCTCAAGGGAAGACAAATCCTAGATGCAATTGGTACAGCACATGAGTGTTTACATAGCATTAAGACAAAAAACTTAACAACCATCCTCCTAAAACTGGACCTCAAAAAGGCCTTTGACTATATAAACTGGAATTTCTTACACCTCATCCTTCTTCAGTGTGGATTTGGGGTTGTCACTACAAATTGGATGATGGGCTGCATAACCACAACCACCTTGGTTGTTTTGATCAATGGCGAGGCTACCAAAGTCTTCCACAGCAAAAGAGGGCTTCGTCAGGGTTGTCCCGTCTCACCCCTCCTTTTCATACTAGTCTTAGAAAGTCTTAGTATCTTGTTAAAGAGAAGTCAATCAGTTGGCAAACTTACGGGGATCAGAGCTTCAAGACTGACTCAGATACTGCATCTACTCTTCGTAGATGATGTGATTATCATGACTTCAGCCTCCATGTCTGAATGGACAGAAATTTATAATGTGCTTAACACTTTCGGCTCTGTTTTAGGTCTTAAGATCAATTATCAGAAGTCAACCTTCTTGGCTTCAAGCACGAGGGACGTTTTCCTGACGGATCTAAAGACTCTTTTCGGCATTGATTTTCGAGATCTGGCGGATGGTTTCAGTTACCTTGGATACTATATCAAACCCACAAGCTACAAAGCAAAGGACTGGAGATGGTTAACCAAAAAGTTCGAGCACAGAATCCTACACTGGTGTAATAGATGTTTAACACTGGGTGGCAAATACATCTTAATCAAGGCAGTTTTGGAAAACCTTCCGGTTTATTGGATGGCTCTGGCACACATCCCTCTATCTGTGATAAAGAAGCTTCGCCAGATGATTTTTGCCTTCCTCTGGAATGGCAGCAAGCAAAACAGAGGCTTCCATCTCTGTAGGTGGGAGATCCTTTCAAAGCCAAAAGCGCTGGGAGGCTGGGGACTAAGGAATTTGTACCTCTTCTACAAATCTCTCTCGGCGAATACGCTTTGGCAAATCCTGATGGCACCAGGCATTTGGAGCAAACTTATAAAAGATAAATACATCTCCCATCAGTCGATCCACTCCTGGCTCAGATCAGCTACAACTTCTCCTCGGGGGGGCTCACAAATGTGGAAGCACCTTCTGGAGTCGCTCCCGATCCTCCTTCATTGGATTGCGTGGCTGCCCGGCGCTGGATCCGCTATAGAAATTGGCAGGGACGCTATCCTTGGCATGGGTAAAAAGGCCCTGCTATCTTCTAGACTGCTGGATCGCCTGCACAGTTTAGGTTTTCACTTCCTATTTCATTTAAAATCCCCACATAGCCGCAACTTACTTGGAGAATCCTGGGTAAATAGCTCCTTGTTGGAACTAGACAGAGAATACACAGATGAATGGAACAACTACATTCAGAATCTCAATGAAGTTGGCATCTGTCTACAGGAGCGATCAAACACCCTCATCTGGATGGGAGGCGATAAATCCGAAATTATATCAGTTAAAAACATCTACAACACGATGGCAGAAGCGATCTGGAACACCTGCGATCAATCTTGGCGCACACGACTGTGGACGTGGAATTGCCCCTTGAAACTTAAATTATTCACCTGGCTATTGACTGAGAACAAAATCCTTGTTTGGGATATCCTCCAAAGCCGTGGCTGGTCAGGTCCCAATCGTTGCATTATGTGCAAGATGGACAGTGAAACCTCTCGACACCTCTTTGTGAACTGCAATTTCACCCGAGAAATTTGGCAACAAGTCACTACTACACTAAAAATTTATGAACAGTGGATTGGTCCCTCGGCGAATTCTTGCTTTAGCTCATGGTGCTCTAGACACCAGATCTACCCCACGCTACAAGCCACCTTTTGCTGGAATGTTTGGTTGGCGAGAAATGCTGCCATTTTTTAAGATAAGCCCCCCTCGATTCACTTGGTGACCAAATTCATACTTACAGTAGTAGACGGTCCTATCACTCCTACAACAGCTCAGCCAAACCACAGGTCTATTACAACTCTTCCTTATGACAAAGCCATCGCCTGGTTTGACGGAGCTGCACAACTAGATGGAACTCTTTGTGGGGCGGGGGGTCACATCCTCATAAACTCTCACACATCTTACAGATGGACTCTCAATGGTGGATAAGGCACTAACACCAAGGCCGAACTTATGGGGGCATGGGCATCCCTTATCTTGGCTCAAAGGCTGAACATCAAAGTGTCGCTACTTCTGGGAGACTCAAAAGTCATTATTGAATGGATTAATGGCAAAGCTGACCTCTGATCAGCAGCATTGGAATGCTGGAAAGAGAGAACAATTGAAGCTACAAGACTTATCAAGAGCCTCTCTGCCTCACACATCTACAGAGAAGACAACTGTATTGCAGACTTTCTATCAAAATAGGCATTATCCTGGCCCCTCGGTTTCTTAACTTTCTCCCGATGGGAGGATGGCAATGAGGGCCCCCGAATAATGCTCAAAATCTGAAGCGAAAGAAACAAGATTTCTGATCTTCTTTTTGTAACAAAACTTAATGATTCCGGCGGTAACATCTTCCTCAGAACTCTGGTTAGATTGACATAGACTGGATGTTTGTCATTATGCGAGCAGCAAGCTGCGTTCCATCATAAATCTCTGTTTTGACAAGATCGTTGCATTGTAAATTTTTATATCCTTCTTAATATAAAAAGGAATTTTCCCGTGGAAAAAAACATACATGATACATTAAAAATAATTGGAAAACTGTAATTTACGATTGGAAGGGCATGGTGGCATTGAATTCAGGGCAATGGCCAAATTCTTTAATGAAAGATCTAGTGGTCCAATTCTTTAATGCGAATGCGACAACACTTGTTGAAGCTACGACCCATTCAATGCCACATCTCCTCTTCGGAAGCATTGACCTTCCCATATACATATAGATCACGTATTGAAGGGACGAGTATCAATAAGCCTTTTAGATCTCTTGGATTAGGTTAAACCGAACTACTATCGTTTTATCAAAGAAGGACGCGCGCATCAATATACCTTTTAGATCTCATAGGAACATGACATGGGAAATTATTATTACGATTGGAGACCCAAATAGAATGAAATAACACGGAAATTATTATTAAAATATGAGTGATTATCATTAATTATCAGCAAAACGATAATCAAGATGAGGCAGAATAAGGTTCTTAGTTGTACTACATTTATAATTATAATAAATAGTTTGGAACAAATTTTGTAAACGTTCATCTAAATTATTTGTTCTAGTTTTATTTCAGTTTTAGATAGCATTTTCGTAAATGTATTGATTTTTGACATGGAATTTCTTTTAATCTCATTGCCATTACATATTATTTATTTGGAAATTTATAAATAAATTTTAAAAATTTATAAACAGTCATTATAATTTAAATTATAATATAAAAAAATTAATCATATTTTAATATATAATATCATAATAGTAATAATCTATTTTTAAGGTCACGGTCAAGTCACACCAAATTGGTATATGAGACCCCTTTGTTTGTGGGACAAGGGATCCCCTCCGCCCAGCGATTTGACTGGTAAAATCTACGGAGGTATACATACCCTACCCCCCTCTAGATATACGACCTGAGTGGACCTAATGGTTAAGAACATGTGTTATACATATTATAATATGTATATAATAATTTTAAAATTTTATAAATTATTTCAAAAAACTATAAAAATAAGAAGGATAAAAAATCATAGTTTCATATTAGAATTAAAAAATTGTTATATCAATAAAAATAAAAAATAAGTATTTATATAAATATTAATTAATAATATTAAAAACAACATAATTTAAATATAATAATAATTTTATTTCTAATAATAATGATTGTTTAGTTGCGATCAAAGTTGTTTTCCTGAGATACGACGTGGCTAGGGTTTAGACGCCGCCAGGGTTTGTCACAGCCAAGCATCCCTCCATGAGNCCCCCCCCCCCTGTCCTTTCTATGATGATGAGGCTTTTAGAAAGGTCGTCAACAGCCTAGGTAAGAAAACTTCCCCGCCCGAAGTCACAAAATTCATCAAAAAACTCGACGCCATCCCGAAAATAGCTTTGTCGGAGGAACAGGCCATCAAAATCACCCTTGCATTAGTAGAAAGAGGGTTAGTTGGCCAATTTATGGGGTTATGGCCATCGTCAAAAACTACGGATGACTGGATCCAAAGGAACTGGAGGCCCCAACTACAGCATAGCATAACCTATTATCCAGTGGGAAGGGGCTTCTTCATTTTTGAATTCATTTCGAAAGAAGATCATGATCTGATTTTCAGAAACGAACCTTACTTCATGGGAACTCAAGGACTGTATCTTAACATATGGATGCCCGACTTCGATCCCTCTGTAGATGCCCCAAAAGAGGTCCTGGTTTGGGTAAGACTACCAAATATTGCCTATTCACTGCTGGAGCTACCAATCCCTGCAAAAGATTGGGAATGGACTAGGGAAGTTCATAGATAAAGCAAACAATAAATCCCAGTACACCTATGCCAGAATATGTGTAGAGGTCGACCTCGAAGCCGATCTCCCAGAAGTTGTAAATCTCATTGTAGGATCATGGCAACACTATCAAAAACTTGACTACGAGCAACTATCGTTCAAGTGTAGGAACTGCCATGAACATGGCCACTTCCAGCGGAACTGCCCCAAAATCCAGCCTGCTACAAAAGAAGATGGGGAAGGTTGGCAAAAGGTAAATAAAGGTAATACATCAAAGCCAAAAGAGAAAAACTTTGAACAACCAGTGAAGCAAAACCATCCAAGATCAGAAGTCAAGGAAGGGCTATCAAAAACTATCGAAGTAGTAGAATTTCAAGAACAAGACCCGAAGGCCACTGTAACACCTGAGCTGCAACCTGAACCCCCAAATACAGAAGATCTTTTGAAAGTGTAAGATGAGCACATCAGCTTGAGCGCTGAATTTGGAGGAGAGTCGGATGGCGGCGATTCAGAAACAAATGGCTCCCATGGAACTCCAGAGAGGCCCTCCAAAGGAAGGAAACCTGAGAAAAATAAAAAAGAAGAGAAGTCCCATCGAGATGTAGTGCAAGGATCACAACACACAATTCCAGAAATGATAAGTACCAGGTCTACAAGGAAGCAAGGAAGGGCCCCAAAAGGAGCCACCACCCCCCAAAATGTTAAATAATGCAGTACGTCTACTGGAATTGTAGAGGAATCAGAAGAAAAATAAAAGAAGGAGCCCTGAGAGATCTTGTTCGCATGACAAAGCCCAAAGTACTACTAATCTAGGAGACTAAACTAGAGGAAATCGTCCTCCTCCGCGCTAGTAACTCTCTTTGGAAAAAAAGATCAGTGAAAGTTGTAAATGCTAGAGGGGCCTCTGGAGGAATAGGCACCTTCTAGGACACCTCAAAACTAGACTTGATTGAAGAAGAATGCAACACTCATTGGATCTTGACCAAACTACTCCATAAAAACTCGGGTCACCAGGTAAGTCTGTTTAACCTCTACATCCATGTTTTTCTTTCAAAAAAGAAGACCTGATGGGACTCTCTAAAACTCTTCCTTAGCATGCATGTTACTGAAAAACTTAGTAATCGTCGATGACCTCAATGTAACCCTCTCTATTTGGGAAAAAAAAAGGAGGCTCGCCAGTCCATGATCCAGCAAGAGAATGGGTGGAAGATCTTATGCTAGAATGGGATTTGGAGAATGTCAAACTAGCCCGAGGGTAGTACACTTGGTCCAAGAAATGAATAGGCCCAGGACACATTGTAGCCCGTCTGGATAGATTCCTTGTTCAAACCTCTTTTTTGACTCATGGCCTCCTGGCCAGCTCTAAAATCCTTCCGAACTATACCTCATACCATAAACCCATTCTGCTAACTCTCAATCCTGGAGAAAACTTGGGTCTTATCCCCTTCCGATTCATCCCTCTTTGGACCAACCAAGAAGGATTCTAGGAGGTCGTTTCTGAGTTCTGGAAAAGAAAGATGGTTGGCTCCCCTTTCTTTGTTTGGGAAGAAAATCTTTGAGGACTCAAAAAGGAACTCAAAGTTTGGGCAAAAAACCTCATCTCCCCAACCTTTGAGAATTTTCATATTCAAAACGCCCTGGACCACCTTCAACACACCCTAGAAGACTCTCCCCCGAACCAAGATTTTCTTACCCAAGAGGCCGCCCTCCAAAAATCCCTCCCTCAAGCCTACAGAATAGAAGAAGACTATTGGAGAGTGAAATCAGGAAACCTCTGGCTCCAAGCAGGGGACAAAAACGCCACTTTCTTCCATAAGCAAGTGGAGGCACGGAAGAACTTCAATACGGTCACTGAAATAATTTCCCAGGACCAAGTCATCAAAGATTTTGAGGGAATTAAGAAAGTCGCTCACTCTTTTTTCAATGATCTGTTCACTGCCCTGGAAGCTGAATCCTTAGATCCAATGAGATGCCCTCTCTCTTTGGTCCCAGAGCCGGTGGGGAATGCTGAAAACCAAAAGATGACAGCCCCTATAAGCATGCAAGAGATAAGAACAACCTTAAACCAAATGGATCCAGACAAAGCCCCAGGTCTGGATGGGTTCACAGCTCATTTCTACAACTCCTACTGGCCTATTATTAATAAAGATCTTCTATAAATGGTAAAGAAATCACAGAACTGTACCAAGCTGGGAGGAAGCACCAACTCTTCCTTCCTAGCCTTAATTCCCAAAGAAAAAGGAGCCACCAACATCAGCAGATTCCTTCCCATCTCCTTGTGCAACATAGGTTACAAGATCATCACCAAAATTTTAGCAAATAGACTCAAGAATGTGCTCCCAAGAATCATCTCGGAAAATCAAGGAGGATTCATAAAAGGAAGGAAAATCATGGATAATATCATTCTAGTCCAAGAGGCCATTCAATCCAGCTGCCAGAGAAAAGAGAAAGGTATGATAGTTAAACTTGATCTTGCTAATGCTTTTGATAAAGTTCGGCTTGACTTTCTATATGCTATGATGCACAAGCTAGGTTTTGAAAAAAGATTCATAAACT
>JASDQU010752781.1:1861-17328 GCA_032191745.1 Picea mariana | reverse complement strand
AAATTATGAACAACAAATTATTCCGAACTGAAAAGTGATAAAAGGAAAGTTCAAACAAAGGCTGGGAAAAAACAAAATAAAGAAAAGGTTGACTGAAAAAAAATGATTGTAGAATAAGAAAAAGGAAAGTTTAGACAACTTACTGTGTACAAGACTATATCAATGAAGGTGATCGGGAGAAGTATCTTTCGAGAATCTGACCATTGACAGGGAGCTCCTCCTCGTCTCCCTCCAATGTCTCAAGTTTGAAATTTCTAAGCCTAATTTTATGATGAATTAGATATAGGTCCAACCAAAGCTTTTGAAATTTCGTATGTTTTCCTTTTATTTCATTCACTTTGTCCCATTTAAGAACAATGTCACCTTCTTGAAAATATCTGTTTCTCACAGGTGATTTGTCAAACAATTTTTTAATTACTTCTTGATGTTGAATTAAGTTTATTTTGGCTTTTCCCCTCTCTTCTTCCAGTTTCAAAAGTATATTCAACCTTTCTTGCATTATTGGGCATGCTTCATCTTGAATGGATTGAGCAAGTTGCAATGAGGGAAGGAAAGTATGGGTAGACAAAGTCGCTTCTTGTCCGTAGACAATAAAGAAGGGATAATTATCCATAGAGGACTTAGGTGTTACTCTGTCAGCCCATAATGCATTATGGAGGGCCAGATGCCAGTTTCTTTCATGATCATTCATCCAGGATCTTTTCATCGAGTGACTTGTAAAGAATTGCATTAAATGAGCATAAATTAAAGTGCACCATTAAAAAAGGAAAAAATCAATAATGAAGAGACACAAGCATCAAATCTGAACACAAAAAATTGATAACGGAGTTCGTCCTTGGTGGACTACGTCTCCAAGTCCTGCTCTCAAATGGGTAGGCTTTTTCATTATCTCAGCAAAAGAATTTGGAAAAATACATAAGTATACCTCATTCTGAAATCAAGCTGCAGAAGTATTGCTCAAATCAGAAAACAAACAACACCAATGAATTTGTGGCGTCGAATTGCCCAAAAATGACTATCTCCACACCTCGATCCGACTCTCGCACTCCCAGGCCCAAGAGGAATTCTGTCTCGATTTTTTTGCCCTACAATATGCAATAAATGTTGAGTACTTTGCCTCGAAATATGTGCCCGACCATACCCATGCGCGCCCCCCTTAGCTTTGGGTGGATGCAATTTTTAAATAATAAAAAAGCGTTGTTTACAATGTGGGGCCGTTGGCCTTTTGGTTATAGCACATATATTAAGGCGTTATAATGGGGGGAGGTCCCGGGGTCAAGCCCGAGGGCCTCCCCTTTTGGATTGACCGTTGCAACTTATATATATATATATATTTGAATATATGTTGTTTCACTACTTTGGTGATGGTTCTATCCGTTGGTCGGTTGCCAGATTTGGCGAGGTCCCCCCAAATTTAGCAGACCCACCAATTTTATTTTATTTTTAAATTTTCAATCAAGGGTTGTCATTGGGCATTTGCCCACTCCCACGTGGCAACCACCTATTGGACCACGTCAAACATTGTACTGTCATTTTGCCACGTCACTGTATGGATGACACTTCAGCTGCCAACTCAGCCTACCACGTCAGCGCCACATCACTGTACGGACTACCACGTGGTGCAATCTTACTGGTCCACGGAATGACCAAGAAATTCCAAATATGGGTGACACGTCGCATCCTCTGGTGTTGCCATGTCACCATGCTGACTCATCCCCCTGTCGATTGGGCTAGGTTGACCAAACTTTGACCGTGAATATCTTTCGATCTGTAACTCCGTTTGACGAGCCATTTGCGTCGTTGGAAAGCTTGTGACGCGCTCTTCACGATGATGTCATTTTCACTGAGTTTTGAGAACTTGAATTTTTTCCCTTTCTATGTCTGCTGAGGCCATTCTGAGCATCCTGAATTGGTTCTGCGAGTTCTGAGTTGTTCTTAGTATTCTATGGATCCTTTTTGGATCACGGCTTGCCATTGAGAGATTTTGGACCACCAAAAGCTTTCATGAATCAACAAATAAGTGAGGGAAGAGTTCCCTCACCTTGTCCTTCTCAATCCACTTTGCCTTACTTGGATGTGTGCCCTTTAAGCCTACTCGAAGATAATCAACATCACCCCTACGTGAAGTCCTTGTCCTTCTATCCAGGATGATATATTCCTTTAACTCATCCAAGTACTTAGGAGCAAACTCATCAACTGAAGGTATTGAAACTTCCTCATTCTGATCCATGATCATGGGAGCCTAAAAAAGTTTCAAGTTCTCTACATTCACAACTGAGTAAATATGCATATAAGGTGGAAGATCTAGACAAAAATCATTGATACCAATTTTCTCTAAGATAGTGAAGGGTCCATAACGAATGGGCTTACATTTCTTGCCTTCACCCTTCAATATCTCCTTGTTGATGTGAATCCATACCTGGTCTCCAACCTGGAATTGATGATCAACCCTGTGCTTGTCATGTTGAGCTTTATACTGTGCTTGACTTTTCTCCAAGTGTTCCCTCACTGCTTGGTGCACCTGCTGGATCCTCTGGATGAACTTGCGGGCTCTGTCCTTTGTTCTTTCTTTATTTGCATCGATATCTCTCCCATACATCAAGTCCAAAGGAACTTTAGGTAGGTACCCAAAACACGTCTCAAAAGGCAAACACTGAGTGGAGGAATGTAAGGCTCGGTTGTAAGCATGATGTACATAGGGTATCTATTCATCCTATAACTTGGGATGCTTGCTGCAGTGGCCTCGAAGAAAAAGTACCACTGTTTGGTTTACAACCTCTGTCTGTCCGTCGGTCTGTGGATGGAAAGCAGTGCTCCTCTTCAATTTGGTGTTCATCATTCTCCACAAACTTGTCCAAAAATCCCCAAGGAATCGAGTATCTCGATCTGAGATAATAGATGTGGGTAAACCAAAGTGAACCCAAACATACTGAAAGAAGAGATTAACAGTCTGCTCAGCAATGATCTGATTTTTACATGGTGTTATCACATTAAGTTGTCAAGGGCCGCAAGCCGTAGCCATGAGCGCAAAAGCACAACATTCAAAACAACCCATTATGAGCTCGAATCAAGCAAACAAGCAAGTTCAGTTTTCAACGGCTGGGATTCCATGTGGAGTTCAGATCGACGGTTCATGAGTATTTGGAATCCGAAAGTTGCTCGAAGTTTAGTGTCGGGGCAAAGGCCCAGGATCAAAGGTCGAGCGAAGATTTAATTTGGGCCATAGATCTCATTAAGAGAGGTCAACGGTGGAAAATTATCGCGGGAATCAAGAATTCAAAATGTCGTTAAAGTTGTTCGTCAAAGTTTGAACTCTCGAAACCTGAAATTAGCGTGGGTTGTCTGATCCAGCAGGACGCGTGGCACTAGATTCAAACTACATAGAAAGTCATTTCGGGAAAACTGAAGTGAGGAATGCACAAATTTCCCAAGTCCTGAAGGCCCGAGGTCCCGAAGTGTCGAAATTAATTTGGACCACCCATCAGCGGGGATATGTGGCTGAAATCCGTGAGCTTAAGATAAAGGCCCGAAGTAATCCTCGGTTGTTCGATTCGTGAGGACACGCGTCAGTATATCACCAGCTCCAGGTAAAGACCTTTGAGATCCCAGGTTTGAGATTTTATTTTCCAGGAGTCCGGAGACCCGAAAAGCGTCTCAACCGTCGATCTGAGGGAGCCACGTGTCGTCATATCCTTAGCTCCTGAGGTTTTTCTTGGGGCAAATATAGTTTGAAGTTTGAAAGGTCCGAAGCCCGAATCACGAAGCAGGTCTCAACCGTTGATTCGAAAAGGGAAGATCTGATCCATTGATTTGGAGGGGGCAAATTTGAGCCAATGATTGTGAAGCCTCATCCAAGATAATGATATTGACGACCACATTCCATTGCGGGAACACAACATGCTCGGGAGATAATTTTCTTGAGCGGTCTCGCAATTGAAACCATGGTAAGTCAAAAGGAATACGTGGCGAAGGGAGATGGATTGCAGGCCCAAAAGCGGTCTAAATCCAAACCACCTTTGAGCGGCCTCGCAATCACGTGCTCAGATAACATCCTATCCAAGAGAAAAACGTAGCTGCCCCCTGAGCATTAAGTCTCGTTCAATCTCCGAGGAGGTAGCTAATGAAATTAGAGCTAGTGGTTGAAACCCCGACTCACTCCATAAATGGAAGGCATGGAGGGTCCGACCGTGGGGACTGAACCGTCAGATCGTGGTACCCCTGTGGGCAGATTTTCCTGCAATACCCATGTCGATCTGAGCTCGCGTCTGACAGAGGGGTGCACATTCAGTTTGACAGAAGAACTCGCCGATGCAAAGCTTTGATTGTACTGACCAGGTCACACTCTTGGTAGTGGCGTATTGTTCTGAGTATAAATAGATAGTTTTAATATTTTGTTAGGGTTGTCAACGGGTTGAGCAGAGCTCCCTATTTTGTAATGTTTTTTATGCCAGAACTGTTCTCTGTTTATGTATCAGATTTGAGACTTTCAGATTAATAGAAGTCAGCCTCTTTTCATCTCTTTGTAAAAAAATGTGCTAAAACACTCGGGCATGGAGGATCCAATCGAGGGTTGTTATGTTGTTGTAATGTAGGCTTGATTGCAGTGGTATTGTGACCAGTTTTAGTCAGCTTCCTTGTGATCTTTTTTCCTCTTACACTGAATGGCTCGGGCATGGAGGATCCAATCGAGTTGTTGTAGCTACATGGTGATGTAGGTTTGATCATTGTGCTATTATGACTTTGTTGTTTGGACATATTTCAGTGTCTGAAACTTGAGCTTAAGAGTGATCTTGAGTCTGAGTTTTTCTTCTCCAAGTTGTTTGAAGGCCTGATGCCCATAGCAGTCTTGTCCACCTTTCTCACTAAGTCTTCCCTATGCTCACACTTAAAATCAATTCACTGACTGAAGTTAGTTGTGGCCCTCACTTCCCTGTACATATCTTGTCCAGTTCTGTGTTGAACATCATTCATATATTGAGTTTTGTCCATTGACCTCCACTAATATAAACCAAACATCCACCAAAAACTCTGATGGGTACTGGGCTGATCCTCCCGCAATCCGTGGGTGACTCTCAGTGCTAACATAAGGTGACTGCCCAACCTGGACCATTTTCTGAATTGGAAAATGACTGCCCATAAATCAATAACATATTAGTGCTCCCTCCCAACCTGGCAGTAATCTCTTCCTTTTTCAATAAGGGAGCCGTCTCTACGAGCCCCATCTTGTCCCTTAAGTACATAATCTTTTCATCTTGGACAAAGGCTTTACCAAAATATCTCCTATCTACTCATCCGTGGAGATATACTAGAGAACCACTTCTCCCCTCCGGAATTTATCACAAAGAATATAATTCTTGATCTCAATGTGCTTCAACCTGTCATGGAACACTTGGTTCTCTGAAAGCTTTACATAGCTCTAATCATCACAATATATCACGGTCGAATTCAACACCTGATCAGACAGTCTAGAAACCAACTTACGGAGCCACACTACTTCCATACAAGCATCACAAACTGTAATATACTCTGCTTCTGCAGTTTTGAGTGTAACAAACTTATGTTTCCTGCTAGCCCATAACATCGTGGCAAAGCTCAAACTGAAACATATCCAAGTAGCACTTCTTTTGTCATCTCCACTCCCTGCCCAATCTGAATTGATAAATCCATGCAACTGTATATCATAACTCAAATGTCCCACAAGACAAATATTCGGTTGATTATTCTCCAAATACATTAACGAGCCAATCAATTTTCGATACAGAGATGGGTCTATTGGATTAGAGTCTCTCAACTTCTTCAAATCTGTCATCATGGGAGTTTTACATGGATTTACAATCCATCATCCCGAACTTATGAAGTACCATTTCAATATACTTCCTCTGTCATAGGAAGTTTTCACCACGCTTTTGTTGTACATGAGAGGCTCTACACCAGGTTTGCTTGAATCCATACAAGGTCTTCTTCCATATGCATACAAGGTCTCTTTCTGGTATACCTCAAAACCTCGAGGTTTCTCTACATACGCTTCTTCTTCAATTATTCCGTTGAGAAGAACAATCTTTACATTCATCTGATGTAAACTCCAACCCATGGATATTGCTGGAGATATAATGGCTCAGGTAGAGGTATATCTGGTTACTAGAACAAGTTGTCATCGTAGTCTTCTCCCTCCTACTAGGAGAACCCTCTATCCCTGAGTCTCGCCTTGTATCTATCAATGCTTAATTTCTCACATACATTGTTCTTCATCACAACTTCCTTCCATTCCTTCTGTTTGACTGCTTCTAGTGGGTTCAAACTGGTTCAAATGGTTGTTCTGAATTTTCTTTCTTTCTTGGAATCTTCATGTTCTTTCGCATGTTTACCTTCAATGTTGGAGTCCATGGAATCTTCTTTAGATTACATGCCTTTATTTCCTAAAGGCTCCAACCTTTTTCCATAGGAACATAGATGTAGATGGACAACCAAGGATATTCAAGGCTTCTTTTCGAAGAAGAATTCTTCTAGAGTCAAACTGAACACATGTTGCTTATCATGGTTGCTACTTCTGATGAAGAACATGGACATATAATTCGTGGTATTCACGGATTCTTCAATAGATCATATCGTTGGGGATTAGCTCCCTCCTAATCCCAGCTTCATGCCTGAAGGAGCAATATGCATGCTCTTCTTTTGGAATTCTGTGATCAGATCCTTCCATTTGAGAGAGTCCATGATTCTGTCTACTACATCTCTCTTTGCTTTCTACAAAGTGTCATAAGCATGTTCTGGTTTCCTTTTGATCTTTGACTTCCTTCGAGTCTGACTCCTCTAAGTCTCTTTAAGTTTGTTTCTATCTGTTCTGATTGCTTCCCATTTCACAGTTTTTGCAAGCATTGTGTCATCCTTATACACTTATTCTATGACAACTTTCACAAACATATTTCACAAGGGTACCTACCTAGAAAGACATCTTCATGATAGCCTTCATGAAATAACCTGCCTAAGACAATAAGAAAAATAGTGTTTCCGATACAACATCTTTGATATGAAGGATAGTTTCTTGGTAGCATTAGTAAGATGATCTAGTCTGAGAACAAGAACAAGAAATATCTCCTAGAGTAGGTGTTAGTTCATATTTGCAAATAAGTACAATAAACATCTATATCAATAGAATTCATATGCAGTCGAGTATTCATTACACCTAGAAATAATAAAATCTTTCAAAGACTGCTTTCACAATTTGGGATGTAGTAACTATCACCTTTGATATACACAAATTTGAAGCTTGACAATTTAATCAAACCTAGAACTTGAAGCCTTAACTGCTATGGAGGGTGCACTTGTTCTTATGAATGCACTAAATCCAAGATTATAGCTTGGACAAGATCTCTAGTACTTTCCCTACAAACACACTCATGTTTTGCTAGATGATATAACTTAGATAGGATATACAAGTGCATACCTTTGAAACATTGTAGCATCGTCCAACTTGTCTTCCAATTTGAAACTAGATACCATCTTGACAAGAAGAGATTAGAAATTCAAATAGAAGATTCAATGATTAGAACAAGCTAGAAACTCTAAAATTTCAACTTTGACCACAAAATTAATTTGACCAAAATGTCAACCTTTCACTTTGACTTTGACCAGTCAACCTTTCACTTTGACCAGTCAAACTTTGACTTTGACTTTAACCAAAGATTTAAACCTGACATTTTTTTCTAGTTGAGAGTAACAAGAGCTGTGCTAGCCTAGCGAGCACTAGGATGTCAAGGAATTAGGTCAAATGCTTCACCAGATGCGCCCAAACACAAGGGTTAGGGTTTGTTGCAGTTGCATAATTAGAAAACTTAGATGCAGTTCTAACTGGTGCCATAACGAGCGTAACAAATAACTCCCCAATCTATCTTCCAGTGGTTAAATTGTCTGAAGACAGTGTGGGCCCACAACCTATTAGAAATAAAGGGATGTGCTTGTTTTTCCATAGACAATATAACAATATTGTCACCCAACCATAGGCACAAAGGCCACCCTCGAGCACCTTAACCTTAACAGACAGAATAATTCCGATAGCAGACCAATAAACAACCAAGGGTAGCACACCAAGCAAGAATAACCAGAAAACAAGCAGAAAGTCCAAAGCATAAACAAGATTCCAATTGCAGCAGCTGCCACTGCACTCCCTCTCCAAACTTGTGCACCACTAGTCCTTATGCAGTTGTGAGAGTGAGATTGAAAAATAAGCTCTAGTGCCCTCTTATTTATAGTCCTCCATGTGACTTAATTGGGCCGACTTCTCTTCTTGGAGACTAATAGCTCAATATTAATTATTCTCTTGAGTTAACTTGTCTTCTAGGGTTATTAATAATTATCCAACGTTTTAGGTTTCTCTTGCTTCCTGGAATATTCTAGTCTCATCAAAGGTTACATGTAGAGATTAATACCTCTTGCAGCTACCATAATATCAACACACTTTACAATTAGCACTAAGCTTACTATGCAAATAAACTTTATCAAAAAAAAAAAATTGATTGAGAGTGTGTTGGCTGCCCAACTAGCATCTTGTTTTTCATTATCTTTTGAAATACAAAATCATTTCTTATACTCACTGCCTAGTATGCCTATATGCATCAGATTGATTGATTTTATTTTTTCAAAGGTGTGATTGTTTAGTGTCAATCAATCTTGTTTGGATTTTTTATCATTTTTGTGAGAACATGTTTGTGTCACTCATTGATCGTTTTCTTTCTTCAATTTCATGACTGTAAAACATGAAATTGAAGCTTATTTTCATGCAAATCGTTGATCAAACTCTTGCGACAGTATCCTTGTACATGAGTTAAAAATTATTGTTTGATTGCTTTAATTAATCTAAGGTTTGAATAAGAGGATCCTTGAAATGTGTTTTTGGAAGATCTATGAATTATGTTGAACAACCTAAGTAGATTCACTTCCTACAAACTAAGATCAATTCTAGAAAGTTTGGCTTTGATCTAACCAACTTATGAACTTGAGTGTCGGTCCTGAATCAAAACTTGCTTAAAACCATTGATTAATATGGATGATATGGGGTTTCATTTAAAACCTTGCCTCTTTAAACGGTCTCGATATAACACTTTGACACTTACCATTGCCATATCACAACTTAAAGTTAAATGATGATTACCTATTATGGCCTAACCTTTTGGCTGTCACATGAATTATTACTCTGTGTTGTGTTATTGTCCTCGAAATTGGGTCAGTAGTTCATGGCAAGATGCAAGGGTTTCATGGGTTTCTTATCTTTGAGCCTCTGTGTCCTCTGGTCTATTGAAGGTAATCAAAACTTGGAGTGGGAGATAATGGTAGAGCATCCTCAAATCCTCAATTGTGTGTTAATTGTTATATATGTTCATTTGGCCTATTTCGTTGTTTATGGGTTTGGTCTGTTGCGGTTACAGAGTTCTCCCCTTGATGAAAACTATTTTTGTGTCTTCCGGTTTACCTCTTTCGAGTTTATGGCTCCCATACTTTGGATAGAGCCGAATGGCCCGCAAACCTTGTTGTCCCATGACGATGCGATGGGTAAACTTGCTCAGGTCGGTTGGTTAGAGTTTATCCAGTCGTTTAATGGTTTTAATTTAGAAGTGGCAAGGGCGTTTGCCAAGAATTTTGATGGCACTAAAGCCAAAATTGGGGATGTCCAGATACAAGTCACGAAGGAACTCATTTCCAAGGCAACGGGTCTTCCTCAGAAAGGTGAATGGTGGTTTAAAGACATGAGGGTAACCAACATTCCATGGCGGTCTCTGTTGGCGTCTAGGAAGTGACAATACCACATAAAGGGCATGCCTTTAGAGCGTTTTAACACCAGTTGGCACAGTCTTTTGTTGATAATCAAGAAATTTATTACCTGTGAAGGTCGTTACGACCTAATTTTCTACTTTCACATATGGTTTCTTATGGTGTTCTAGGGGTTTAGTTTAAATTTTCCTTTCTACTTACTTAGAATCCTACAAAAAATGTCGAAATTTTATCAACGACCAAGCCCTAACCCTGAGACCAACTTGTTTCACCACAGCCTAATTCGCATCCTAGTTGAATTCCATTTGGTTAGCACAAGGGACACTTGTCAAGGTGTTCTAGTAAGAAATGAATTCTTAACCCCACAAATCGACCCTTTCATCGATTCAATGCAGGTTGTTGAAGAGCCTTTCTCTCCCAAGGCTTCGCCTAATTCACCTCATGATTTTCGAATTGAGATTCAAATTCAAAATGACCTTTTTTTTTCATATGATGCCCAAAAAAAAGTGTTGCCAATGGATATATCAGCTCCCAAAAGATCCGATTGCGTGCCTAAGAAACCCTTATAAGCTGTCCTTAGCCATTTGAGGAATCAATCGTTAAGTCTTGTTGATCAGTCACAATCCGAGACCAACAGTCAGTGAGAAACATAAAGAACATGGTAAACAAAATAGGCATTTACAGGAGGTCTGTGAAGTTGATTTTAAAAACAAAAGGATTGACCACATCCTATCTAGAATGGTGAGGAATAGGCATAAACGAAGGAATGATCCCATTCAAACGATTCACCTGAACAACAAAATGATGTAGAAAATGAGGATGAGGGAACATCTAATGAAGAAGACTAATCCCCTCCAGCTTTCAGACATTTTTTAGATAGCATTTTTCAAGCCAACTTTGAAACCGTACATAGTAATCAACATCCTTATAATACTCGTAGTAAAAATCAGCCTAAAGATCAAAACAAATCTGCACCTGATGCAAACAAAAATACAACATCAAAACAAACGAAACAGGCTGAAACCTCAAAGAATTTTTCTTTCTCTAATCTAGAATAAGACCCTATTGAGGATTTTAAGAGGTTAAAAGAAAATATTTCAGTCTACGAGCTGCTTAAGTTTCCCTACATCCAACGGAAAATGTTACAAAGCATAGCTGAAAACAATAACAATAAAAAGAAAGATTCTCTAGACAAAACCGCAGCTGAAAATAATAGTAACAAGAGGAAGGATGTTTTAGACAAAAGTGTACCTAAAAAAAACAATAAAAAGAAGGATGTTACAGACAAAAGCATAACAAATCTAGATAAAATACCCTCGGACGTAGCAGATAAAAATCAGCAACCCCCAAATCCTTCTCCCACACCACGAAAGAGGTCTAACATGCCAATGTTTCTATTAACATTTGAAATATTTAATAGAAATGTGGATAATTACATGGTGGACTCTAGGGCTTCATCAAATGTGATGTCTTTGTCAGTTTGTCAAAAAATCAATGCTGAAGTTAAGCCATCTGATACAAAAATCATTCAGTTAGATAGAACTAAAGTTACTATGGTTGGGGAGCTTAAAGATGTTTTGATCAGGTTATCATCCAATCCGAAATTACCTCAGGTGATTGACATAGTAGTAGCAGATATTCCAGAAGTGTATGGTATGTTCCTCAACAGGGATTGGTTTGAACAACTTCATGGTTATTTTTCTACAGATTGGTCTCACTTGTGGTTGCCACTCAATGGTCTGCCAAACAAACTTAGGGTCAACAGGGAACATTATCTGAAATATACAATCACAGATCTGAATGATCCAAATGAACCTTTTATCCCAAGTTTGAATGCATTAGAAGACCAAGGTATGAATATCTTCTTTGGGAACTTTGTTGCTGAAATATCTATTATTTCATACCCTGATCAACAATTTGAAATATCAGTCTTCACTCAAGTAATAACCCTAGATCATTTTGTAAATATTGTAGATAGTTGTGAGAACGATGGAATTTGGTCTTTGTATTTTGATGGGTCTAAATCACGTGAAGGAGCCGATGTCGGTTGTTTATTGATAGATCCCAAAGGTAATAAGACATTCATTGTTTGTAGATTAGAATTCGATTGCACAAATAATACAACATAATATGAAGCTCTCTTGCAGAGACTTAAGAAAGCCATTGACCTTGATGTCCAATGCCTAGTTGTATTCGACRATTATGAAATTATTATCAAGTAGGTAAAAAATGACATTCACTGTGTATCTGTTCATCTCAAAAACTATCACACTGAGGTATAGAACTTGATTAATAGATTTCTTGCCTTTAATATAAGTTCTATTCCTAGATCTAGTAATTCCGAAGAATATTTGTTGGCAAATATAACATCGAAATTATTTCTCGCTGAAGGTTTCTCTCCTAATTCATTTTCCGTTGAATTAATATTCAGGTCTTCAATTCCGGATAATATCACTAATTGGCGGGTGTTTGATGATGATCAACATATCACAATTTTTTTGCATATGCAAGACACTTTCCAAGGTGTTTTAATTGATGAAAACACTCACGATGAAAATCTCCGCGATTTTATGGTCATATTTGATCCACGATCGGCTGGAAGTTCATCTGACATGGTAAATTCTATCCCTAAATCTGTCATTATATTAGAAAAGTTTTATGATTTACATGAAAAATTTAAGGGAGTACTTAATTGTAAAACAAATAGTTCCTCGCTACAATATGAAACTATAAACTTAGGGACACATGATGAGCCTCATAACATTAATTTGGGCAAAGGGTGTACACAACAAGAAAATACAACAATTATTAAACTTTTCAAATAATTTAAAGATGTGTTCTCTTGGACTTATGATGATCTAAAAACATTCGATCCAAACATAATACAACATGTAATCCCCATGAAACCTCAAGCCCAGCCGTTCCAACAAAAACTAAGAAAGATGCACCCAAAGTTAGAGCCCACAGTAAAAAAGGAATTGAATAAGCTATTAACAGCTAAGATCATCTTTCCTATTCGACATACCCAATGGGTGTCCAATTTAGTTCCGGTAAGGAAAAAGAACGGGGAAATACGACTTTGTGTTGATTTCCACAACTTAAACCGAGCCTCTGATAAAGATAATTACCTCATTCCACCCATAAAATAGATCTTGCAACATGTATCTGGTTCTGGAAGACTATCCTTATTGGATGGATTTTCGGGATATAACCAGGTACTGATGTCCCCATCAGACCAACTTAAAACTACATTCTGGACCCCTTGGGCCACTTATGCTTATCATAAAATGTCGTTCAGACTAATTAATGTTGGGGCCACTTTCCAAAGGGCCATGGATATTGTTTTTCGCGGAATTATAAATCAGTCGGTGGTTGTTTATTTGGATGATGTTACCGTCTTCTCAAAGAATAAAAAAGATCACCTATCTCACCTAAGGAGTGTATTGGAACGTTGTCGTAAATATGACATTTCATTAAACCCCAAGAAATCAATATTTGTTGTTGATCAGGGAAAGCTACTTGGTTTTATAGTATCAAAAAATGAAATGATGATAGATCATGAATGAGCACAAGCAATAGCAAATATTTCTCCTTTGTCGTCCAAAAAAACCATGCAATCTTTTCTTGGTAAAATAAATTTTGTCAGACGTTTTGTGCCTAGTTTTTCTAAGATGGTTAGACCCCTGCAAAATATGATAGAAAAGGACGTTGTTTTTAAATGGGGATCGCAGGAAAACCAAGCCTTTAATTCCACCAGACAAGCTATAACAGAAGCTCCATCTTTGATGAGTACTGATTTTACCAAAGACTTTACCCTCTACACTTTTGCATCAGATAGATCATATGTTGCAATACTTACTCAAAAAAATGATGACGATAATGAAATCCACATTTCATTCATGAGTTATGCCTTTAAAGGAGCAGAATTGAACTATCCTACAGTTGATCAACAAGCTTTTGTTGTTTTTAAAGAGGTAAAATACTTTAGACCTTATCTTTTGAAATTTAGAACTAAAGTCATTGTCCCATACCCTGCAGTAAGAAATTTATTAGTTCAAAAAGAGCATGGGGAGAAGAGGGATCACTGGATGACCTCTCTTTAAGAATATGGTCTCGATATTAAACCAACCCAAATTTTTAGAGGTCAAGGTCTTCGTAAATTAATGGTTGATTCGGTTAATCCACCTGACAATGAACCTGTCTTACCGGACGAGACATTATCTGATGAAAAGCAAATCTTTTTGTATGCAAACCGTGCCAAATTCCTGGTATAATGATATTAAGTTTTACTTGATACATGGAACTACTCCACAACATCTTGACCCCAAAAGGAGAAGAGCACTAAGGATTAAATATGCACCTTTTCAATTAATTAATGATGTGCTTTTTAGAAATTTTTTTGATGGTGTATTGTTACGCTGCCTGGAATAGGAAGAATCTGAAAAGGTATTGGTTGAATTGCATTCTGGTAATGTAGGAGGTCACTTTGACAATGAAACAACCATTCACAGAGTCCTTAGATATGGGTACTATTGGCCCACACCATTTAAAGATGCCCATGCCATAGCCCGCAAATGCACAATATGCCAAAAGGCTGAGGACGAGTCAAGAAAGTCGCTTTCCCTTTGCAACCTGTTACAATCGATGCACCATTCCATCAATGGGGCCTGGATATCATAAGACCGATCAACCCAACCTCCTCACATCAACATAAGTACATTATCACGGCAACAAACTACTTTACTAGGTGGTCTGAAGACATGCCTCTAAGAGTGGTAAACACTAATAAGGTGATTTCGTTCCTAGAAACTCATATCGTTACGCATTTTTGGATACCATAATGTCTAGTTTTCGACAATGCTTCTTATTTTTCCTCATTGGAAATGAACATTTATGCTTTAGAAAAAGGAATCAAGTTAAAATATTCTACCAGCTATTACCCCCAAGACAATGGTCTGGATGAATCAAGAAATAAAAATTTAATCAAAATCTTAAAAAGAACAGTGTCGAACAATCACAAAAATTGGCACACGGTCTTGTTTAATGCACTATGGGTTGACAGGGTCACCCCTAAAGCAACCATCGGTAACTCCCCTTTGTTCCTTGTGTATGGAAGAAAAGTTGTTCTTCCTCCCAATGTCCCGTTACCATCACTTCAGCTATCCCAAAAGGTTTAGGAGGAAGAATGCCCTGCCCTAGAAAGTCAAATTAACACTTTACTTAAACTTGAAGAAACCAGAACATAAGCTAAACATAAATTAGATCAGCATCAACAAATTGTTAAACGTTGGTTTGATGAGAGTTCATCCTCTGATAGAAACTTCGACGTAGGAGACCTGGTTCTTAGGCGGGATAAGGCACACGAGGATAAAGGGAAACACACCAAGTTTCAAAAAGTGTGGCTGGGACCATTTATTGTTAAAGAAAAACTTGGTCCTAGTTATTTTCGTCTCCAAACTCTAGAGGGACAGCCATATACTTTTCCAGTAAATGGTTAGGCCCTCAAAAAGTACTTTTTGTGATCTACTTGTGAAAAGTTAGTTTGTAAATAACTACTTTGTGGTGTGTTTTTCCCTTTTCTTTGAGTGAAATTTAATTTTTCCTTTGCCCATCGTTCTGATGTTTTGTTTTGTTGTTCACAACTGATCATCATGAAGGAATCTGGTTTTAAAAGACCGAATTGTCTATTGATTTCCAAGACA
>JASDQU010752780.1:56985-71049 GCA_032191745.1 Picea mariana | reverse complement strand
AAGGGCATGACGTCTTTACTTTTGCTTGATTAGGGTTTTATTTATGACATTTAATGTAAAACAATATTATTTGGTATTTTGGCCTTGTGGGCTTTTTGGTGACCTAAATTTTATTAAGGTCACTTGGTATTGTATAAGTAGAGAGCTAAAACTCTCATTTTGATCATCATCTTTCACTCACACATAGTGAGGTTTGAAATTTGTGCCCTCCTTTAGGGTTTTTGGTTGAAAATTGATGCGCCCTCCTTTTTGGTTTTTGGCACTTGATGAAAATAGCAACAGTCTATCTTTTACTCTTCAAGCTAGCCATTTTTTATCTTGTCATTAAGCTAAAGAAGGAGGAAAACTCACTAAGGCCTAGGGTTTCTACACCTTCGTAAGCCGTTTTCCCCTAGGGTTTGATTGATGAAGCCTTGCCTTAGCAACACTTCATCATTAAACTCTCTTGTCTTTAGCCCTAACATTTATTACTGAAGCTAGCCTTTTAAAACTACCTTTTGAGCTAGAGAAGGAGGAAGACGCACTAAGGCTTAGGTTTACTACACCTTAGTGAGCCATCTCCCTAGGGTTTGATTGTTGAGGCCTTTCCTTAGCAACACTTCAACATTAAACCCTCTTGTCTCTAGCCCTGTCACTATCATTTTGGTCCTTCAACATTTGCAGCCTTTTTGACTCCATTTTCCCTAATAAGGCACTGATCTAAGACTTTCTGTGTTGAGTACCTTGATCACACACATCCAAATACTTTCAACAACCATTAACTCCTCCTAACCCTAGCTTAAACTAACACTCACTAACCCTATTGCTGCCATTATCTACTTGTGTTATACTTATACTTTGCAGCATTTATTTTATCTTTAAAGCAATTGAATGATTGGCTGAAGCGTTGCTTCTAATGTTGGTGTTATTACATTGATGATAAATTGCCATTGCACATTGTGAAGTTTCTTCTTTAGCATTTATTGTGAAGTGATACATTGTAATCATTGCTAGTTTACATCATTGACTTGCTTCATCAATATTGTCTATCGATTGCTTTATATCAGAAGTCCTTGATTATATGAAGTACTAACCGGCAAGTGATCTTGCACATATATAGTTTTCTTGTTGCTTTGTGTCGGGCAGGTACACTTTTTGGTTATTATTTATCCTTATTGGCTGATTAGCCGGGACTTTCTGATCGATGGTGACTTACGAGGGGGAAAATATTACTTAACCTTTTAAGCCTTTGCCTTCTCAAAACCCCAGGTCATCGGAGACGTCTCCCCTGGGCCTACCACTCTAAATAGAAAGAGCTATCCTATTGAGGTGACAGTGGTAGGATAGTCTCAATTTCGCCAGTTTGCCCTTCTTTCACCCATCCTTTACTCCAACTACAAACTGTGCGATAACAATACCCACAGGGTTTGAGTTGCCACTGGGAGGATTCATGAAAGGCCATCATCCGCTCCCACCATACTTACCACTTTTCATCTTTCTCCTGCTCATCCATCCCATTACATTGGTGCGAGCATTGGGTTGGCCAAATATCTAAGGGTTGTACCTTACCTTGTGGGAAGAAGGGGCTAAAGGCCCAGAGGGTAAAAGTAGCTGGCAAAAGCCAAAATCCAAAAGAATGAAACCTTGAGATGCTTCGCCCAAGGATCCCCGAGAAAGCAATAAAAAGCTTCTCAGTAAGAAACAGAGGGACCCATAAAAAATAATAAATCAAGACCTAGTTGGAGGATAGGGGGTCTCATCATGAGCCAGCCTATTAGGTCCATGGGCATGTAGCGGTATGACACTACCAACAACTGGTCACCACGCAGGGTAGTGGCTCTTGGTGGCATAGCCAAGAGAAAGGGGGTCTCATCACGAGCCAATCTTCTCATTTTCGTGAAATGCTCGTGGGTAACATTCCCACCACTGGTCACCACGCCAGGGCAGTGTCCCCTAACTAGCCTCTTAAAAGAAAAAGCAATAAGAATAAAAGATAAAAAGCATGAATGGGCTTGGAAACATTTGCATCCATGACAAGGTGCAACTCACCCTCTTCAGAGGCACCCACAAGTAAGCTATACATTTCCCTGCTATCACTACACCCATTGCCCAGACATCCCTTACCACCTCATCCACTCACATGGCCTGGATTTGACTTCTCCCAGGAACATCCCACATCCAATGAGCATTAGCCCAATAGGACGTCCTAGCATCCCCTCCAAACTTGGCTTGTAGATTAGCATAATGTCTTTGAGCACTTGTCCGGGTAAAAGGGGTTTCATGCACATGTTTAATAACTTGATGATTAGATGTGATTGACATTGTTATGATCCCTGTGACTTATGAGTTATCAACCCATGGAGGGCGTATCTGTTGATGTTGCAGGGCCACACCCGATGGATAGGTACCCGATGGGGAGATGATTAATTCAGACTTGTTATCGCACAGTTTGTAGTTAGGATAATAGATGGATGAAAAGAGGTGAAACTGGGGTATCTGAACCAATCCCACCCACTGTCACCTCGATGGGAAGGTTCTTTCTATTTAGGGAGGTAAAGCCCAGGGGAGACGTCCCCGACAACTTGGGGTTTTGAGAAGGCAAAAGGTTTTAGCAAGGCTAAGTGATCATGATCCCCCTCACAAGTCACCACCTGATCAGAAAGTCCTGGCTTATAGCCAATAAATATAGTCGGAAGTAGTAACCAAGAAGTATCCCTATCCGAGAACAAAGCAACAATAAAACTACATGTGCAAGCTTGCTTGCTGGTTAGTACTTCATTATAATCAATGACTTTTCTGATAATAAGCAATTGAGTGATAAATATTGACGAAGTCAATGTTTGTACAATAGCAACAATTACAATATCACTTCTCAATAAATGCTAAAGAAACTTGACATTCAATGTAACAAATTAACACTTCATAGATAATGCCTTAACCAACCATTCAATTGCTTTAAAAGTGAAACGATAGCTGCACAAAGGTATTTATAGCATGAGTAAGATGACGACAACAATGAGTTAGTAAGGTTAGTCTCAGGCTAGGGTCAAAAAGCTTAGTAATTGCTCAATGTGTTTAGTTGAAGTTGTGATCAAGTTACTCAACACATATGGCCTTAGATTGGTGCGTTATTAGGGTAAATGGAGTCAAAAGAAAAGGACGCAAGAGCTGAAGGATCAAGTGAAGTGGTAAAACTAAGGACAAGAGAGTTAAACCTTGAGGTGTTGCTATGGCAAGGCCTCAAGGATGAAACCCTAGGGGAGAGAGGCTCACTTTGGTGTAGGGGAACTAGGCCTCAGTTCTCTCTCTTCCTTCCTTAGCTTAATGGCAACGACTAGCTTGAATAATGGTTGATAAGAGGTAAGACAAGAGGGTTTGTAAGCAACGTGTTGCTAAAGCAAGGCCTTACTAGGCAAACCCTAGGGAAAATCGACTCACCAAGGTGTAGGGGAACTAGGCCTTGATGCGTTTTCTCCTTCTTAGCTCAACAAGTAAGAAAACAGCTAGCAGGAAGAAGAGGGATGGAGTGTTGCTATAGAAAGGCTCTATTCTCTTCAACAAATGGCTCAAAACCTTGGTAGGGACATGAGACAATGACCTTCAATGTGTGCTTGTCACGTAGGGTTTTATTCAACAAATTATAACAATAGATGCAAGAAAATAATACTACAACCATTCAATTAAGAAGTTTTGCAGAAATTTACTTACATTTAACCAAGAAATCACATAGCAAACCCTAGTTGTAACACCTTCCACCAAGAGAAATGCCAAAAATGTCAATATAAGTCCAAAAATGTCTTCCTTCACAAGTGCGCCTCGCAATTTCAGCCAAGAACATCAAATATAGCGCAAATTTCAGACCTCACTAATGAGTGAGTGAAAGATGATGAAAAAATGAAGGTAAAAACCCTCAATTTATACAGTAGCAATGACCTAAATTATATTTTAGGTCATAAAAAGGCCGACAAAAGGCCAAAATACCAAAATCATACTATTTTACATTAAATGCTTAAATTTAAACCCTAATCAAGCAAAAGAGAGACGTCATCCCCTTTCTAGGGTACCGTTAGCCCCTTCTAGGGCAAACACAGCCTCCAGGAGTGAAACGTTAGCCCTCCTTGGGCTTCTCCAAGCTACCACACGTGCCAAATCTGCCAAAACTACCTCCCAAAATGTCCATAATGCTGGGTGACGTCATGGGCTTCTTGGGAGACGTCCTGGGCCTTCTAAGGCCAACGTTCCTGTGGAGAGGGTTCAACCCCCCTAGGTACAGGTCTGCTCAACTGCCTCTGGTAGATTCTTCTGCTCTTCCTTGGCACAAATGCTGCCCTGCCTCTGCCCCTTGCTGGGGTCTCAACATTCATCGAGTGGGCTCTTCAACCCCATGGAGGTCCGAATTGATCATCTCCCCATGAGTACCTGTCCGTCGGGCATGATCCTGCACATCAACAGCTACGCCCTCCATGGGCTCATAAGTCACAGGGATCATAGCAATGTCATTCACATCTCATCATCAATATTATTAAACATGTGCATAAAAACCCCTATTACACTAGTTAAATGCTCAAAGACATTATACAAGTTTGCAATACAAGTTTGGGGAAAGCGACAGAGTGTCCTCTTGGGCTAGTGTTCACTAGAAAAGGAAAGTTCCCGGAAAAGACTAAATCTAAGTCATGCAAGTGGGTGAGGTGGATAAGGGATGTCCTGACAATGGGTGCAGTGACAGCATGGGGATGCAAAGCTTTACCTGTGGGTGCCTTTGTAGAAGGCGAGATGGACCTGTCCTAGATGCATTTTTTTCCAAGCCCATTCATGCCTTTTATTCTTTATTCTTTATTGTTTTTCTTCAAGAAGCTAATCAGGGGACACTGCCTTGGCGTGGTGACCAATGGTGGCAATGTTAACCACAAGTACTTTCACAGAAATGAGATAGTTGGCTTGTGATGAGACCCCCTTTCTCTTGGCCATGCAACCAAGAGTCACTACCTTGGCATGGTAACCAGCTGCTAGTAGTGTCATACTGCTAGGTACCCATGGACCTAATAGGCTTGCTCGTGATGAGACCCCCTATCCTCTAACTAGGTCTTGTTTTATTATTTTTATGGGTCCCTCTTGTTTCTTGCTGAGAAGCCTCTTACTGCTTTCTCGAGGATCGCTGGGTGAAGCATCTCGAGGTTTTATTTTTAGGCTTTTATCTTTTGCCAACTTGCTTTTACCTTCTGGGCCTTTAGCCCCTTTTTCCCACAAGGCAAGGTGCAACCCTCAAATGATTGTCAAACCCAATGCCTGGACAAGTGAAATGGGGTAGATGAGCGGGAACCAAGATGAAAAGGTGGTAGTATGAAGGGAGCGGACGATGGCTTTTCAGAAATTCCCCAGTGGCAAACCAAAACCTATGGGCACAGGCTTACTAGGGCATCCTGTCGTTCCTCCCAGACATGGTCAAGTGGACAAGTATAAGATCCAAGCATTTGTTAGAAACAAAAGGAATTAAATGCACATATTCAAAGGTTTTGAAGATCAGAGCGACACATACCATGATACCCAGACTCATTACCTCATGGAGCAAGAACCATCTTTGATACAGGACCAAGCCGAAGGTGATGGATGTTGGTGTTGCTGACAAAGTAGAGGCGCTGAAATGGAGAAAAGAGGGGGCCCTCCAGGGCCATGCTAAAGTCGATCCGGCTCTTAGTACTCCATGTCTAGGACATTTGGGCCTTGAGACATAATCTCCTAGTTATCCCTAAAAGTCGGGATAATAGGACCTCCATGGGGCTAAAATCCCACCAGATGGATGCTGAGACCGCAGCCAGGGCCAGAGGCAGATCAGAGGATTACACTAGAGAGAGAGGAGGACGTTTCACCAGGGACAACCTGGCAGGCCTGGACCCAGGGGGGTTGTGCCCTTTCCACCATGATGTAGGCCTTGGAAGGCCCATGACATCACTCAGGTCACCCAACGTTTTAGGATGTTTTGGAGGCAGTTGTGTGCTAAGTGGCTCGTGTGGCAGGTTCCTGAGGCCCAAGGAGGCCTAACGTTTTGCTCGAGGAGGCCAACGTTGCCCAAAAAGGGCCTAACGTCACCCAAAAAGGACATGACGTCACATTTGCAGCTTGTTTTAGGGTTTAATTATGACTTTTAATGTAAAAACTGGATATTATTTGTAACTGGCCATGTCGGCCTTTTTGACCTAATTTTGGTCATTAGTATTGTATAAATAAGGGGAAAATCCCTCTTATTTTTCATCATCTTTCACTCACACTTGTGAGGACTGAAATTTGCGCCCTTCTTAGGGTTTCTTGGCTGAAATTTTAGGTGCACTTGTTGAAGGAGGCTAAATTTGGTGTATTTTGGCAAGCTTCTTGGTGGATGTGTTGAACTAGGGATATTCTTGATTATTCTTGATGAATGTAAGTGAATTTTCTGCAATTCTTCTTAATTGAATGGTTATGGTTTTATTTATCTTGCATTTACATTCAAGATTATGAAATTGCTTGATTAAATCGTAGGAAGACTAGCACATGTTATTGTCCTAGCTTCAAAAGCTTTCACCTACTAGATATTGTCAAATGGCCAATTTTCTTGAAGCATGAGCTAAGGCCTTGCCATGGCAACACCTTAGTATGTATTGCTTCATCCTAGTCGATTTTGCTTCATCATTGAGTTAAAGAGGGAGGAAATCTACTAAGGCCTAGGGTTACCTACACCTTAGTAGCTAGTTTCCCCTAGGGTTTGATAATTGGAGCCTTGGGTTACCAACACTCCAATTTATCGTTCTCTCTTGTCTTTAACTCTCCATTATCATTTTTCTTCAACATTTGCTACTGCATTATTGGCTCCATTTGCCCTAAAAGCGCTGGTCTAAGTCCTCTCTTGAGTAATTGATCAACTCAACTTTCAAAACCTACTCTTTGAGCAACCTACTAATACTTTCTAACCCTACAATAGCCTAATCTACTAACAATATTGCTGCTATTACTAAAGTAAGCTACAACCATTAGATGCAGCATTAAAAGCTCATAAAAGCAATTGTAAAGGCTGATTTATACCTTGTCTTATTTGCTTCTACCAAATGCTAGTGTTATGATTTCAATGGTTAATGATCCTTAGTCATTTTGAAGCTACTTTCAAGGCATTTAATGTGAAGTATTGTTCTATAAAGATTGCTGTTATAAATTTTCTGTTTACTTCATCATATTCAACAAATTGCTTTTATCAAGAAAGTCTATGGTTTCATGAAGTGCCAACTAGCAAGTGTACTTGCAAATACATATGGTCTTCTTGTTGCTTTGTTTCGGGAAGGTACACTTTGACATATTATCTCTTCATTGGTTATAAAACCGGACTTTCTGATCGGTGGTGACTTGTGAGAGGGAATCTTTATCTAGCCACTTTGACTTTGCCTTCTCAAACCCCCAGGTTACTGTGGACGTCTCGCCTGGGCCTACCACCCTAAATAGAAAGAGACATCGTATTGAGGCGACAGTGATAGGATAGTCTCCCGTTACAACAATTTGCTCTCTTTTAACCTTTTCTTCTATCAAAGTACAAATTGTGCGATACCATTTTGGCGCCGTTGTCGGGGAACACTTAATCAATATTCCTCAAACAACACTTTTTTCGGTAAGCCTTTCCTCACGAATCTTTATCTTACAAGCTTACCTGACGACTCCACTGAGGGTGATTCCCTCATCCCTTTGATAATTTGAAGAAAATTATCTAGCGACTCCACTAATGACGAAGCCAACCATGACTTCTCAATGGGATCCGGGAAATTTCAAACCCCTAGACATGAGTAAAGTCTCGGGATACCCTAGGAAAATGCCCCCGAGGTACGAAAAATGGCTTCCTAGATTCACTGGTAGTGATGGGGTTAGAGCCGACAGTCACATGGATAACTTTTGGGCTTTCTTTCAACTCCACCCTATCAATGATGATGCTGAAGATTTGGCAATGAAGCTTTTCTCTGCCACTCTTCATGGCAATGCTAGGGAATGTTATGATGATCTCCTTGATGCTAGCATCACAACTATGAACCAGTTAGAAGAAACCTTTCTCAAGAGATGGGGTATTAAATTAAAAGATATCCAAACTTTACTGAAAAGACTCGAATATGCAAAACAAACTGAGAAGGAGACTATCTGGGATTTCCAGAATAGGTTTGAGAGATTGCTATATTAGATTCCTAGAAGCCATTATCCTGAAGAGAAATACCTAGTATATCTTTATACCAATGCACTCTTAGTGCATTTTGGGTTCCTCCTAAATAAAAAGGGGCCTAAAACACTCAATGATGCCTATTACATGGCCAGGAAAATCGAGGAGAATATCTCTTTGTCTAAGGGGAAACACATCTTCTCTCTAGGAACCAAAGTTGATGACCCCAAAAGTACCCCAAACACTCTTAGTTGGGAGAGATTAGTTACCCTTAAGACCTTTACTGTTGATTTCCAGGAAGAAGGACAAATCATCGACCAACAAGAGGCTGAGGGGAAAGATCTTGATGAGGTTTTCCAATCCCACGAGGAGGAGTAAAGGACTACTCATAATGAAGAGATAGTTATGGAGTTGGACCTTGAACAAGATGATGAAGTATCGATATGTGCTCCTCCCTCTGATGAATTCATTCACGAACCTTACCCCCCTACACAAGAAAAAGAGAATGAGGTTAGTCACTTTCCTTTTCAGGATCTTGACAATGCCTTGTTTTATGATTCAAAGAAGGAAGAAAAAATGGAATCCTCGGGCAAGGTAGATCTTCCTTGTTGTATAGTTGAAGATTTGAGGACAACTCATGAGGATGAAACATTGATTCATGTTGAAGACACCCAAGTCCTTGAAGCTTCTACACAAGAAGAAATAAAAACGATGAGTTACTTTCCTTTCCAAAATTTTGATGATTCTTTACTTTATGATTTGGAAAGTGAAGAGGATCTAGATGAGCCTTTAAATGTTTTAAATCCTTCATGTTATGATACAGATAGTGATATGGTTGATAATATTGACGAGTTCATACATGTTGGGGGACGTAAATGGGATGTAGTTGGTTATGATGTGGACCCCATTTACGACATTGAGAATCATTTCCAAGTATTGCCTTTACAGTTATCACAACAGGTTGATAACGTGGCTGGAAGTACAATGCAATCTGCTTCCCAAGCTACCAACTTTCCCAAACAACAAGTAAATCGTTCACACAACAAGACTGAGATTGCTTCAAGGAAAATCACCCCTCTTGGAATAGAACTCGTCCCTCATACTTAGCAATGACAGTAACACGAATGGATACAGTTCCGCTGCAATGGTGAGCCCAAAATGGATCAAATTGGGCCCTGTTGCCATCCTTATACACACTTGCAGACATGAGCAAAGTCCAACTCACTTAGTGTGTCCTTGGAGGCACAATGCCTAGGTTCGAAGCCCACGCTGTCACTTTGGCTTGAACCTTTTCAGTCTAGGCTTACTCCTAGGGAAGCCAAGGGGGGTAGACCCTAGTTACTAGATGTGATTAACGTTATGTTCTAGGAGTTGGTTTTAGTTAGTTACAAGGTTGGGGGGAAAGACTAACCTATGATGCAAATGCAACAACGCAAGATGCAAGATTTACTTATGTCAAGCAAGCCCTTTCCTAAGTCAACTAAGACTAGTGCCTAAGGTTGGGCAAAGGGGTCAACTAATGTTTGATGAGGGTTGATTACAAAACGATTACAAAGATTACAAAAGTACAATTATCCCACAACAAAATTAGATACAAGTAATTACAAAAATGAATGAAAGATGTTACAACAATTACGAACAGAGATATAAGATACACAAGATATAAAGGAAACAAGTTAACCAAGTGCTTTAATGTGTAGGAATTCAAAAAGATTCAAAGCATAAAGATCATCCACATTAAGCCAAGCATGCCCCAATAGCACTTACTCTATTGGACTGGTTTTCAATGGCAACCACAACACTCAAGATCCAACAAGATGATGCCTCCAAATGGGATGCGCTATCTCTTGAGGGATCACACCATAAAGATCACTTAATAGATTAAATGAAAGGCTTTAAAGAAAAAGTGATCCACAATACTAAAGTTGACACTTAGATAATTAATCCACAAAGAATAGAAAGGATAAACTTGCATGTAGAGATGAAGGAGATTTGTGCTTGCAAGTATTGTTTTAAACAACCAAAAGATGTACCAATGAAAGTGATGCCTAAAACACTAAGTGGATTAAAAGTTGCTTAAAGATTATTAAAGATGTAATTACCCCTAGCTAAGTGTCAAACGAAAATCCTCCTACCCCAGATGCTGGGAGGCAACGAGGCCTACCCTAGCTTCATAGGTCAACCCTAAAGATCCGAGTACTCCCGGAAAGGACGCCGCGCACCGTGAGATCGTCCTCGGCCTAGCACCTTCCGTTGCCTTCCTCAAACCTCGTTTTAAATGGCGAAGATGGTGGATTTAGGTGTCCTATTAAGTCTAATATATTATTATGCCCAAGGACCAAGTATTTAGGTTGTTTATGAGTGTTTAGGTGACTTTTACTTGTCCAAAAATTGTGAAATGTGCCCAAAACCGAAACTTTAATCAGCGATGAAAGTGTTCTTAAACCATGAGATTATAGCATTGAAACATGTAAGAAACTTGAAAGAAAAGCTGAATTGAAATGTTGTCCTTACACTATGTGATTATAGCATTAAAACATGTAAGAAACTTGAAAGAAATGAATGCTATGAAAGGACAAGAACAATTTGCCAATAAAAGAGAAGATTACTTTAACCCATCATCACTTAACCATGTGTGTTGTTGCATTAAAAAAATATGCTAAGAAATGAAAGGTGCTTGCTGAAATGAGATTGCTCCTACAACACAAACATTCCCCAAAATGCTTGCAACTTGAAATGAAAGTAAAAACTTGAAAAGATAAGATGTTGCAAATTAAAGAGATTACTTTAAAAGATCATTATTCAGCTATATGTGTGTCTTGCATTTTAAGAGATGTGCTATGAAATAAAACTTAAAGAAACTTAAAGCATGCACATAAATTATGCCTCAAGGGCTTAAGCTAAGATCTAGTATGTGGATGTGAGATCTACTTCTAGAAAATTTTAACCATTTGAGCATAAGCAAATCATCAACAAATAACTAATCTAGCCATACTATATTGGGGGTTGGCTGAGCCAACTACTCATCCAAGGTGTAGGCAACCATGAGATATAACTTGAAAAGGAAAGCAAAAACACAAATCACTCACAATGGCAGAAGGTGGAGGCAAGCCTACCTTTGTTGTGCCAAAGAGGGTCGGAAATTAAATGACTAAACTAAAACTAAAGCAATCCTAGTCACACAACCTTGTCCTAATGACAAGTGGGGCAAAAGAATAAAAAAAATGTTGAAAATGAAAGTACACCCTAGCCTTACGATTTTGGGGATGTCTCACCCAAGGTGTAGGCACTTAATCACTTGTTACAAGAAAACACAACTTATTACAAGAAGGAAAGCCTCAAGGGAACTTCCCGGGGGCTTGCAACAATGCTAGAAAGAGAAGGGAAAGGGTGAGTTTTCGTTACCCAATCAATGGAGAAGTTCTTGAGGTGTTGTATGACCGAAAGTGGGCAGCATAACCCTTATACCTGGTAAGAACCTGCAAAAACCAGCAAGCTATTGCTTGCTGGAAATGCTACACAACACACAGCAAGTCAAGAAAAATTTCTATTTTTAGGCAGAATTTTTTCACATAAAAGTATCCAAACGAAATTTGATTTAAAGTGACCTATCTATGATTGTTAGCAAACTGGAATATGGAAAGAACAAGCAAAGAAATCAGATCTGAAAAGCAATGGAGTTTAGGTAGGTTTTAAGAGTAGACTCTTCTTCAAGGCTAGCCCAATAAAACCCTAGAGGTATACCTGCAAAAGTTGTGAGAAAAACTACAAAAATAGATAGAATATGACTAGATCTAAATGGTAAAACAGAATACTTTGCAATACCCAAATAAACACTTCACTAGATCTATGATAACACTACCACCAATCTATCCAAACAAAATACTTTGCTTGGAGTTTCTACTCTAGATCTATAAACTTTGAAGCAAGCATAAAAGAGAAAAATAGAACAAGATCACCTCAATAGTTGCAAGAAGTAACAAGAATACTCTTTGTTTCTTCAAATCCTCCAAAGCCTTTCTATTATTCAAGAGCAGAGTCTTGCAACAACATGTTGCTCCAACACTCTCAAGAGCAAAATGGAAAGGAAGCACAATAAACAAGAGAAGAGAGATGAGGGGAAAATTCAGTAGCATAACAATAGCTCAAGATGTGGTGAAGAAGGGAGGGGAGGGGAGGGGAGGGGAGGGTTCTATTTATACCTCAAGGGGCAAAACAACCCCTCTTGGATTGATGCCAAATGTCACAACCCAATGCAAGGTGAGGATCTCAAGGAGGTAGGGTGAAACTCTAGGGTTTAGACAAGGATGGATGAGTTGGATGTGAGGTGGAAGGGGTGGTACACATCTAGGAGGTGACGTGGGAGTCTAGGAAGGGCGCGCTTCATGAGAGAGGGGCCCACCACCCATTACAATTCAAGTTGTAACATTTTACCAAGCAAGGGGGGCGCAAATCCCCCTAGGGGCGTGAGGGTTAGAGTGAAAGAATAGGTAAGGGGGTGTGTAAAGGTTAGGAGGTGGGTTGGGTAGGTTAGGAATCATCTCTCTCACCCTTTTCAATCATTACTTTCATCCATTTGCTCATAAATTACAAAAATGACATTTTTTCTATGTCATGACTTAACAATTAAAATTGTTGTTTTGACTGACTGAGACTCCTGGTGGACAAACACCTAGCAAAAGTTGTCCGACTGAGCTGAAACTTGGTCCAAGGGTGTAGGGGGTCTCATTCCATTTCTTTTTGAGCACAAATACCCCCAACAAAAGCCCAAAGACCTAATTTTTACATTATTTATCAAAAATAATTAAATTACCCAACCTTAGGCAATTTTAATTAATTAAAAAAAACCTATCTAGACTCGATGGAATTCCGCGAAACTTTCTAAGATGTCAGACATTGTCATTTACATCATTCCTAAACACTAGTTACCAGAGGTTAACTCCATTAGAACGCCTTTCACCACTTTGGAGGAATTATTGCATGGTGGGAGGGAAAAATTCAAGGGAAATTAATAAGGTTGAAAAGCCAAATTAATAACCCGAGGATAAAAAACCCTCAGTGAAAGGAACTCTCCTAATGAAGAAATCCCGAAATAACCGACCTAACTAAGATTCATGCAGACCTATTACATTATTAACCCATGTAGGGGTGTGGAAATTTCGTTTACAAAAATATGTGCTGGAGGCATAAATTGCCCAGTAGAACCAAATAATCTTCGACATGTTAGCATCTGATGATACATATCTTCATGGTACATGGAGTTGACCCCCTAGTTGAATAGGCGGTCAATAGACCCAATTCTGAGAGCTGCTACCCATAGAGAATGACACGATTGTCTCTCAAGGAAACTCGGCCTCTAGGAAAGGAAAAATGACCCAGCAAAGATAAAAACTGTCCAAGCAAGCAATTTAGCCCAGCAAATGAAGAACTTGGGTCTCTTCAAGCGAATCGACCCTCTCTTCCAATGATTTAGCTGCTACCCTTGAAGATTTGACCTCCACTATGAAAGTCTTGCTGCCAAATAGAAACAAACTCATCCACACTGAAGCACAATGAAGAAATCTATGTGATCTCTTCTCCCAACCGATTAGCTAGGGTGGATTTGTCTCACCACTGAAAGCAATCTCAGAAATATCTCCTAGAGTTTCCATCCCAAGAGTTCGAAAAACCACAAAGAGATCTCTCACATGAAAATTAGAAATAACAAGTCAAGAATGAGAGAGGGCACCCTCTTCTTCCCTTTTATTCTTTCGTTCACGTTTTTGTGACCTTTTTACCCTTTAACAAATTTAAGTGACGTTTCATATTCTCAAAGTCACTTAGGCACCTTTTTAACCACTTACTCAATGTCCCCTTTTAAATTTAATTTAATCCCTGTGCTCATGAGATTAAGTAAATAATTAATTCGCTTTTTGTACTCT
>JASDQU010752780.1:5119-18245 GCA_032191745.1 Picea mariana | reverse complement strand
CTCCATGATTGATTCGGTTTATCTTGCAATAGCTTCCACATGATTTGTTTGATGTATTTCATTCTTTCATGTATTATCTAATGATATCAATCCTTATCTTTTTGTTCTTCCATCGATATAGTTCTTCTTGGAACACATTATCTTCCAGGAGATAGATATATAAGATATGTACAGAGACGATGCAAACAAGATATGTACAAGAACTAAGAAGAGTATTGTTACCTTCAGAAGAAGAAGTCTCTTTTGTCTTGCTTAGTCTTCTTTGTAGGCTCCTTTTCTTCGGCAACTGATGCTTCGTGTTTCTCCTTCCTTTTCTTTAGCTCGGGACAATGATTCTTGTAGTGGCCATACTTTTGACAGTTGAAGCATTGTACTTCTGAAATGTCTTTCTCTTGATTTGACTTCCTCCTTGAACCAAACTTCCTTTTGTTCCTGAAATTCTTGAATCTTGTTGTGAAGGCTTGATCATCGTACTTCTTTTGGAGTTTCTCTTTTTCACTGATCCTTGATTCTTCTTGAGCACAGCAAGTCCAAAGTTCTTCAAATGTCAGATACTCCTTCCTTGNAAGTTCTTCAAATGTTGGATACTCCTTCCTTGTGTTCATGCTTGCGGCAAATGCATCCCACGTCTTGGGAAGACCATTGAGTACTATGTTTACCAATTCCTTCTCTAAAGTGATCTCTTCAATAGCTTGTAGTTGATCTCTTAACTGGGAGATCCTCACAAAGTATGATGTTATGCTGTCGTCATCATTCATGTTCATGTCATGGAGCTCATTCTTCAGAATCATAACTTGTCCAATGTTTCTGATCGAGAAGAGATTTGTTAGGGCATCGTACATCTTCTTTGATGAGTCAAGATGGGAGATGTAGCGTATCAAGTGATCTTTTATGAATTCCACAATGATACTCATGGCATTGATGTCATCGTCTTTGAACTTCTCCATAACTGCAATATTCTGCGATTCCTTCTCTTTTCCTTCTTCAAACTCCGGTTCCACGATCTTTCCTTTTATGATATCCAGCATTTTATTCTTGGCAAGGATGAGGTCAATCCTTGTCTTCCATGCTCTGAAGTTAGAGGCTCCATCTAAATTGTTCTCTGACTTCATAGAATAAGTCATGGCTGCTTTGACTTGGTCAAACCCTAGATTTGACCACAAACTCAAACTTGACGTCTTGGCAACTGCACCTAATCCTCAACGAGAGGATTACGGTTTCTACAACTGCACCTGCTAGTAACCCTAGCGGTAGTGCTTTGGTGACTGCTCCTGCTAGAAACCCTAGCGGCAGTTCTTCAATGATCTTAATATCCTTCTGACTATGTTTCCTTCCAACGGTTAGACTGAATGAAGGAGGTGTGGTCCCATAACCTGTTAGAATATAATGGATGTGCTCGTTTTACCATGGACAATATCTCTATTGTCACCCAACCATAGGCCGAAGCCACCCTCCGAGCACCTTAACCTAGACAGAGAATCACTCTGGAAGCAAACCCTAGGCTAGATAGCCAAACAAAGGGTAGCGCACCTTTCCTCGAGGATAGCGCACCAACAAGAGTTGATCAAATGTTCCAAACCCTAGCCAAGAGATAGTCCAAGCGTAACTGCTAACTGCAGCAGCTGCAACGGCAGCTCTCCTCCAAACCTGCGCAGAAACTGGGCAACTGCAGAAACTGGGCAACTGCAGTGCGCACAAGTGTTGCTCTACAATTCTGAGACTGCCTACCAGAATGAGAACTGGCCTCCTGTATTTATACTAATTCTGGCTAACTACCTGGGCCGACTTCTCATTCTGGGTATCTATTTGTTCAGTATATATTATTATTTATGGCCGACTTCTTCTCTTGGAGGCTAATAACCTAATGTAAATTATCTTCTTGAGCCAACAAGTCTTCTAGGGTTATTAGCCAACTCATTAAGGTTTCATCTTGCTTCCCAGAGTATTCTATCCTCGTCAGGTTTACACGTGGAGGTAAATACCTCCCGCAGCTACCATAATATCAACAGATACGTACCTTGTGGTACAACAAGTTTGAAGACTTATGGCTCAGCAGGGCAATTTTGCCCCCAACACTTCTTTCTATGTGCACAAAATGTCCGCTCCCCTGCGTGGGATAATTTTGTAATATGTTGGCATGGGTCAATTTTTATTTAGTTGCCTAGGACTTTATCATTAGGCAAGTCTTTTCATCGAGTGTTTTTTTCCTTGGGTAATTAATCTTGTTTTTCGGCGATTTTAATTACCCGTGAGTTTTTCACTCAATAATCCTCCAAAGTGGTGAAAGGCATTCTAATGATCGAGCCCAATGGGTGACTAAGGTTTAGAAGTGTTGTAAATGACCATGCTAGACATCTCCTAGAGTCTTGCGAAATTCCGCTAGGTTGAACATTTGACCTTGTAAAATGTGCCCCGCTCGATTTTATAGAAGTGGGACGATTTCTCTTGGGAGGTAATATCTCCCTCGATATTCCATCAATGAAAATTCTGCAATATGGGTTTTGCTCGTGATTTTTTTCTGGTCATTCTGAACCCATGTTGTATTTTTCCCTCGAGGAACCACTGCCTCAAAAGATGTGCATTGCATGAAAAGGTGTGCAATGATGAAAAATCCCTTAATATTTCATCAATCACAATTTTGCAATATGGGGTTTGCTTGTGAATTTTTTCTGCTCATTTTGAACCCATGTATTTTTTTGCCTAGAGGACCTCTTCATGAGAAGACATGCATTGCATGAAAAGACGGGCAATGATGAAAACCTTGTGAGACTTCCATGTTGGGAACAAAAATGATAGTGCACCATGGCCAAGGTATGCTTACAGACTCAATATAAGAGAGCCATGTGGGAAGACATAGGTGTGCAAGACATGGACCGGACTAGGCCCCACAAATTGCAATCACCCCTACATAATACATGTGACTTCACACAATCATGTGTCCCAATAGATCCGTGCCACAACCTCCAATCCTATCCAGGACAAGATATGGTGAGACAGGGACATAAGGGGACTGATCTCGATCGGACTAAGTCTAGAACTCCACTAAAAAATTCATCCACTATGGTTTACATGGCTTTAACTTGCATCCTTTGGCTTACAATGGTGTAGCCAAAATGAAAACTCTAGGGTACCTCCTGGAGAGGTAACAAGCTCTAAATCATTTTGAAGCATTGTAGAAGGGTTGATGAGTTGGCATGCACATTCTCTTTTGGTTCTTTCACTTTTAGCCACTCATTCTACCTAGGCTAATTTGCAACACATTGGTGGGGGTTATTTGAACGACCTACACTTTCTTTATTCCTAGACACACATTACTTTATGTTATCATTGCATGGTGGAGAAGAATTCACTTTCGTTACTTCATCATGAAGTGTCATTCTTCCTTATATTAAATTACTTGGTAAATGCAGAATTCAAATTACTTAAAGAAGATGCATTTTTTGTTATTTGAAGGTCCTGCCTTAGATGTTATTGACCTAGGTGAAGGAATACTACATTTGGCTAGATAAAATAAGATAAGAGAATTTTATTAATGTCTAACAAATGACCACAAATAGGTTAATGGGATTGCTATGGACCACAATGTGGAACACTAAGTGGGAGTGCAAAGGTTGCTCTTAGAAAATCATGATAAAATCAGATCCAATCTAAGCTAATAAGATCTAAAGATTGAGATCAGGGAATAAAAAAACAAAGAAGTAAGGCACATACGTGCAATTATTGCAAAGAACTATAGATAGAAAACAAAATCTCAATGGGGGATGTCTTGCCTAGGGGGCGATCAACAACCCCTAACGCTATCTCTCCCAACATCTAAGGTTGTAGGAAAGAAGCTCCTAATAGATGACTAGTCAACGGATCTAGAAGAGTAGGAAGATTTGATTTGAGATACGTCTCATTGAATCAACGGATCTAGAAGAGCAAGAAGATCTAGTCTAAGATATGTTTTGTTGTCTTGACAATGTAACCCACAATTGAGATGGAGAGGAAGTATCATGTTTTCTAGTGTCGTGTGAGTTGTCCTGAGATTTGAGGCAACATATCGATATAAATCTTGTTGGCTAAGCATGGATGGCCTCTTGATAAGGCATGTAAAAGTGATGTGTTTGACTTAATTCATGTTCAACTCACTATTTCTCTCACTTAACTCATCTTATCATGCTTTTCTATCTTCCCATGTGCCTTATCCTCTTGAATTCCACTTGGGCACACTTCCCCATGCACTCCCACACGTGTGCACGCTTCCTTCACTCTCCCACATGTGTGAACTTCCATTTAATGCACTCCCTCTCATCTCTCACTCTCCATCATTCATATCTCTCTCTTCTCAGTGCATGCACTTCACACATGCACCCTCTCTCCTCCTTATCCCTCACATGTGCGCCTTTCTCCTTGTCTCCCTCACATATGTGACACTATTTATCCTCACTCCCTCATCTCTTGCGTACTCTTTCTCTCCTCATGCACATTTATTATCTCATGCACACTTACTCATCTTTCTCATGCACTTTACTTTCCCATTTTTCAATCATGTTCCCTCACTCATGTGCCCTCCTATTCTTGCCTTGAGTATTGCGCCCTCTATGAATATTTTCCAGGTCCTAACAAACTACCAACTAGGCCTATCTTTGACCTCAAGTTGGCTCTAAGTTTCAACTGTCAAACAAGGGTTTGTTGTTGTTTTATAACAGCAAATTGTTCAGTAACTTCTTTGTTGTTCAGTTATGGTTACATAGGCCATATAGGTGCCCTACCATGTAGTTTTTGTCACAAGATGTTAGCACATGCATACCATAAACTATGTAACACACCTAGAGATCTTTTAGAGCTGAAATAATGTTGTTCTAAACACTAGAATACATGAAAATGAACACAAGTATTTTTGGTCAACATGACCCTTGATAAAACCCCCCGGGGAAAACCAGTTTGGAATATGAGTGTATATATGTGGAGAAAAGAAGGTGGAATACAACAAGTACAATAAGAAAATGAACCTGATACAATAGCAGCTTCAACCAAGCTAACACACAAGTCCAAATGAAGAAGATGTGCCCTAGGATGGTGTGCCCTCCTCACAAGTTGCCAAGACCAGTGAACTGAAGCGCTCTGCTGACTGGAAGCTCTGATGGACAAACCCTCCCACAGTACTCTGAATTTGTGATGTAGCTCTCCATTGAAACTATCCTCACTACATTTTGAGCTCTGTAAGTCTTCCCTGCTATCAGTGTGCCCTCCTCCAAGCAAGATCAACTCCAACAAATAAATGAGGGTCTAAGATTTGTGGCTGCCTCCATGGATAGAAGCGCCCAAGATTTCCTCAACTCTAGCTTCCAACCTCATCCCCATGCTCTCTCTCAAACTCTCCAAGTGAACAAATGAGTGAATCAGCTCTCCTTTGCCTTTTGCGCCCCTCTTGAAGCTCCATAAGGAAACCTAAAATTTGGACGGATGAGATCATCCCATCTCATGTCCAATCAAAGGTTGTGATCATCCCATAATAATCTCACTCTCAAACCCACTTTGGGTTAAGTTCCCTAAGTTCACTTTATGTCTCATAATTCACCCACAAAGTGAATTAATAGTCATTTAGGCTAAAATGACCAAATTTCACTTTTGACTTAAATCTCCCAAGTCAAAGTGAAATTAGACATAAAGTACAAGGCACAAAGTACATAGTACTTCCCACATGTGTTTAGGAGCTCACAAACACAGGGGGAACACTTCCCAAGGTACATAATCTCCACACTCCCTCTTACCGAGGAAAGTGTTTCTCACCAAGCCCATCTTGTCTTTCAAGTAGACATGTTTGCCCCTTGGCAGGGCCTTGGTGAGGATGTCTGCAATCTGCTCGTCATTCGATATATGATGTAACTATACTACCCCTCTCTGAACCCAATCTCTGATGAAGTGATATCTGATCTCAATATGCTTCGACCAGTCATGGAAAATCGGATCCTCAGAGAGTGAGATGAACAAAGTTCGCTCCCACAAGAATTATCCAAAATACTTGGAATATAACATAATAATCCATGTAGGAATAATGTATAAATGTAAAAAATATGAATAGATAAGATGAGATACAATTGAAAATGAGGGCTCGTTTATATACCCATGCAGAGGTGCCCTTAACCAATAGTCATGTTCTTTGAGACATGTCCTTTCATTATTAATAATTATTATTTATTAATTATCATTTAATTATTATGTTATTAATATCTATTTTATATGTATATTTATGTTCATAACAGAGAGTTCGATACAACTCTGATTATCGCAGTGTATGACGGTCGGTGGCATCTCCTAACCAAATAATCCTACCAACATCTTATGAAGCCAAATGGCCTCACAACTGACTTGAGTGGCCGCCATGTACTCTGCCTCGGCATAACTCAAAGCAACTGACTTATGCTTCCGATTGAACCAGGAAACAAGTCCTAACCCCAAACCAAGGCAACACCCTGAGGTGCTTTTCCTGTCAGTAGCACATCCTACCCAGTCTAAGTCGATGTAGCCAACCAAACTAACCCCATCACCTCTGATATAGTCCAAGCCAAAATCAATTGTCCCAGCAATGTACCTCAACACATGTTTTGCCCCAATCCAGTGAACACTCCTCAGCTCTACCATATGTTGGTTGAGAGTGTTCACGGCAAAACAAATATCTGGTCTGGTGTTGACCAAATACATAAGTGAACCGATCAACTGCCTATAAACTGTAGCATCTACCAACTAGGAATCTGAAGCACTAAGCTTCTTCCAGTTGGTAACCATGGGTGTCGACATAGGTCTACAGTCCTCCATCTAAAATCTGCTCAGAATATCTGCAGCATACTTCCCATGCCCGAGAAATATGTGTCCCTCCTCCTGCCATACCTCCATACCCAGAAAATAGTGCATCAACCCAATGTCACTCATCTCAAACTCTGATGCAAATCCCAACTCGCACTCAGCTATGAGATCCTAGGCTCCTGTGATGAACAAGTCATCCACATAGAGAATGAGAATGAGCGTGTACTCACCTCTAATGATGTAATAGAGGTTAGGATCAACATCGCTATTATCGAAGCCCATCTGAAGCAAGTATGTGTCAATACGTGAATACCAAGCTCGGGGAGCTTGCTTCAAACCATAAAGTGCCTTTCTCAAAAGGCACACGTGAGTCTCCCTCTCACTCACCTCGAACCCCTATGGCTGCTCAATGTACACCTCCTCATCTATAAAGCCATTTAGAAATGCGGTCTGCACATAAATTTGATGTATGCTCCAACCCATCTCTGCTGCTATGGCAATAATACTCTTGATCGAGGTGTATCTCGCAACTGGTGTAAATGTCTCATCATAATCGACTCCCTCTATCTTAGAGAAGCCTCGTGCCACAAAACGGGCCTTTTGTTTTTCTATGCTGCCATTTGCAGCATACTTGGTTTTGTACAACCACCTGGAAGTCACAACTGACTTCCCCACTGGCCTCGGAACCACCTCCCAAACATCGTTGCGCACAATGGAATCATACTCCTCCAGCATGGCCTCTCGCCAAACCAGCTGGTCCACTCCCTGCGCAAATGTCTGTGGCTCAGTATCTGAGATACTCGTCACTAAAGCCAAATAGGATCCAAGTCTCACTGGAGGTCTACTCTCTCTAAACTGTCTCTTGGGCTCTCCTACATTCTCCTTGGCCTGCTTCAGGGTCTCCTGAAACCATCTAGGTCTCCTCCTCCCTGAAGTAGTCAATGGAGAAGTAAGATCTCCCCACCCAAGGGTATCTACCTCAGGTCTAGTCTCAACACTCTGAGATCCTAAAGCCGCTGCCCCCTCCGACTCAACACCCTCTGATTGGGACCCTGAAGCTGTGCAAGGTGACCCTGTCACCCCTGAAACTGGCGTACCGGAAACCTGAGGTTGTGCTCCCTCTGAGACATCAATCAATGCCTCTGCATCATCCTCAGCACTGACTCTCAACTCGAGAGATCTCTGAAAATCCCTACCCTCCTCAAATCTGACATCTTTGCTCACCACCACTCTCCTAAGTAATGGAATGTAGATACGGTAAGCTTTGGACACCTCTGAGTATCCAACTAGAATCCCATGTTGGGTTGTGGGGTCTAGCTTTGTCCTCTTCTATGAAGGGACATGAGAATAGGTCAAGCACCCAAAAATCCTGATGTGCTCGACATCAGGCCTCCTACCAATGAAGGCCTCCTCAGTGGTCATCTTCCCCAATATCCTATGGGGACTCATGTTCTGCACGTAAACTACAATAGCACTCATCGTTGCCCATAGGTAAAGAGGAAAACTCTAATCGTGCAACATAGATCTCGTTGCATCGGTGATAGCTCGGTTCTTCCTCTCAGCAACCCCGTTTTGTTAGGGGTTGTAGGGTACGGTCATCTGTCTTATGATCCCATGTTGGGCACATAAGTTTATAAACTGAGTGGAGGAATACTCTCCTCCATTATCCGATCGCAAGACCTTGATCTTCTTTCCAGATTGGTTCTCCACAAGAGCTTTGAACTCTTGGAACCTCTTGAAGACCTCACTCTTGGTCTTCAAGAAATAGATCTAGGTCTTCCTTGAGTAGTCATCAATGAATGTGAGATAGTACTCAAGACCACTCAAGGACTTTCGAGACATGGGCCCACACACATTTGTGTGTACTAAATCAAGTATCTCAGCTGACCTGGTGTCACTGTTGGGGAACGAGGCCTTGGTAAACTTACCAAGCGCACACCCTCTGCAAACATCTTGATGCTCTTTACTGATCTGTGGCACTCTTGTCACAACCTCTCTCATCCCTCCTAGAACCCCATGATGTAGGTGGGCCATTCTCCAATGCCATAACTCACATGTTTGTTTGTTGTTGTCACTGCTCACTGCCAATGCATGAAGAGGTTGAAAAAACAATTTGAACGGTTTCCCATCTCTCACTCCAATCACCTCTCTTGAGGTAAGCGAGGACCCCTTAGGGTGTATGAAGACCTCGGTCCCTCTGAAGGACACCTCACGACCTTTATCCTGGAGGGTGGAAGCTGAAATCAAATTCTTCTTCAACCCAGGGACATAGAGAACGTCCCTGAACGATATAGGTGGCATGTCATCTCTCTGAAAGGTAACTATGCCAATCCCAGCAACTCTGACCAAGGAGTCATCTCCGAGAGCGATCTCCATCCTGACCTTTGTGTCTCTAAGATCATTCAAATGCTCTCTCACTCTAGTCATATGGCTCGAAGCCCCACTGTCAATATACTAAATACTAGGTGTCGTCTCAATTGAAGTGTAGCATATGAGGAAAGCACACTCTCTCTCAAACAAAGTCTAAAACTCTGCCTCCTCTGTTGTAGCTATGGTACCACCCCTCTTCTTCTTCTTATTGGGACATTGTCCAACATAGTGACCCAACTTCTTACAAACAAAGCACTTCACTTTTCTCATATCTCTCTTCTGCCCACTACTACTCTCTTCTCCCTATGGTGGGGCCCCAAACTTGGGACCCTGTCGACCTCCCCTGCCGGTCTTCTTCTTGCCCTTTGTCCAAAGAGCAAGATCCTCATCACCCTGCATTGTTTGTTGTTGTCTAGAACTCTCTGATGCAAGTCTAATCTCCTGTTGAATGAAATCATCCCACAATCTCTCTCTTGTGGGCATGATCTCCCTGGAAACAATGCCACGAACAAATGGACCCCATGGTTTGGTGAAGTTGTTTAAGGTTGTCCTCACCATAAAATCGGGGTCCACTACCTCTCCAACGGCTCCAAGCTCGTCTATGATCTGGGTGTATCGGCCAAGGTATGAAGTAACTGACTCATTCTTGAGCATGTGAATGCCCCTGAGTCGATCATACAGAACCATCTTTTGATTCTAGTCAGAGCTCTCGTAAAGCTTGCATAGAGATGCCCACATCTCAAATGCATGGGCTTTCCCAGTCAAGTGGGAAATGATGTGATCCCCCACTACATCACATATCGCCCTCTTCACCTTGTTGTTCCTCTTCCTGAACTCTGCTAACAAGACGGGAGCAATAGCAGGAGGAACAGGAACAACCGCCTGAACTATATCCCATAGTTCGAGGTCATCGAAGACAAAGACAATCCTGGCCTTCCAAGGAGACCAGTTGCTAGCTCCAGCTAGCCTATCCTCTACACGCATCTGAGATGCTTACATCAATATCGGCTGCACTCAAACTGATGTTGCAACTGCAAAGGAACGTTGCCTCACTCCTGTCAACATAGGTGTGAAGAGAGGCAAACAAACACCGACCTCACTCCTAGCAATATAGGTGTGAAAAGAGGTCGTGAAAAATCAGCCTCACTCTTACCACGTAGGTGTGAAAAGAGACGAACGAAAATGTCCACAAACTGCTCTACAACTCTCCACAAAATTATGCCAACAAACTACCACTAAACTCAACCAATGGTTGTCCACAAAATCCGCCCAAAAGATGTCTAAAACAATCCACCAAGATGTTGTCCAAAACTCTGCAAAAATCAGCCACCAAGCTCTGATACCATGATGATTTTCCAGGTCCTAACAAGCTGCCAACTAGGTCTGTCTTTGACCTCAAGTTGGCTCTAAGTTTCAGCTGTCAAACAAGGGTTTGTTGTTGTTTTATAACAACAAACTGTTCAGTAACTTCTTTGTTGTTCTGTTACGGTTACATAACACATATAGGTGCTCTAGCATGTAGTTTTTGTCACAAGATGTTAGCACATGCATACCATAAACTATGCAACACACCTAGAGATCTTTTAGAGCTGAAATAATGTTGTTCTAAACACTAGCATACATGAAAATGAACACAGGTATTTTTGGTCAGCATGACCCTTGATAAAACCCCCCCGGAGAAAACCAATTTGGAATATGAATGTATATATGTGGAGAAAAGAAGGTGGAATACAACAAGTACAATAAACAAATGAACCCGATACAATAGCAGCTTGAACCAAGCTGAAATATATGTCCAAATGAAGAAGATGCGCACTAGGATGGTGTGCCCTCCTCACAAGTTGCCAAGACCACTGAACTAAAGCGCTCTGCTAACTTGAAGCTCTGATGGAGAAACCCTCCCACCATACTTTGGATCTGTGTTGTAGCTCTCCACTGAAACTGTCCTCACTGCAATCTGAGCTTTGTAAGTCCTCACTGCTGTCAGTGCTCCCTCCTCACCAAGTGCGCACTCCTCCAAGCAAGATCAACTCCAACAAATAAATGAGCGTCTAAGCTTTGTGGCTGCCTCCATGGATAGAAGCGCCCAAGCTTTCCTCAACTCTAGCCTCCAACCTCATTCTCATAGTCTCTCTCAAACTCTCCAAGTGAACAAATGAGTGAATCAGCTCTCCTTTGCCCTTTGCACCCCTCTTGAACCTCCATAAGGAAACCTAAAATTTGGACAAATGAGATCATCCCATCTCATGTCCAATCAAAGGTTGAGATCATCCCATAATAATCTCACTCTCAAACCCACTTTGGTTTAAGTTCCCTAAGTTCACTTTATGTCTCTTAATTCGCCCACAAAGTGAATTAATAGTCATTTAGGCTAAAATGACCAAATTTCAATTCTGACTTAAATCTCCTAAGTCAAAGTGAAATTAGACATAAAGTACAAGGCACAAAGTACATAGTACTTCCCACATGTGTTTAGGACCTCACAAACACATGGGTAACACTTCCCAAGGTACATAATCTCAACACTCTCTCCTATTTAATGAGGCTTCTCCTTATTGTTATGGGTGTTAAATTCTCTTTCCCCCAACACCCGACAATTAATTCCAAATAAATTAATTATTGAATAAAAGCACAAATGAGTTATAAATGAAATATTACAATGAAAGCACAAATAAGGAAACCATACACAAAGTACACACGTAATTTCTAGGTAAAATACCCCTGGAAAAACCCCTAAGGGAAAACCAATACCTTGTTGATTTTATTAGAAATAAAATGTTGGGCTCCCATCCTGGGATAATGACCCACCTGAGGAAAATACAAACTAGCAAAATAGCCTAGCCTATCACACTTGGTTGCTACACCTTTGTTGCCCCTTTTCTCCTTACCTTGGACCTTGCCCCTGTAGACTTGGACAAAAGTCCTTCACCCAATTCAATGAGATCTCCTCACTATGTGCATCTCTACTCCTCTCGCATAGGCTTCCTTTTATAATCTTGAATTTACCCTAAAACCAAAACCCTGGATCTCCAAAGTGATCAAAGGTTGAGATTAAATCTCACCTTCACTTTATGATTTAATGGCTAGGATTTAATTTAATTCAGAAATGGCAAATACTTAGGCATTTGAGTTGAATTAAACTCCATTAATTACAAAAGTGCATTCACTTTAATAATCACTTTATTAAAGTGAATCTCGTAAGTCTTGAAAGATATTAACGACGACTCCCATGTGTTAGACACAAACTAACGTGGAAGTACTTGTTCGTTGCTACATACATCAATGCTCCCTCTTAGCGAGGAAGCTACTTCCACCACCCAGAGGTGGCTCTGTCTTCGCTACCATATCTGCTACCATGGTTGCTCTCCAATTCACTTGATAGATTGCTCCCGTTGAACCGAAAGCGATCCTTGCCATCTTGTTCGCATCCTTCTTTGAAAACTTGTTGCCTTTGAACATGCTCCTAGAAGCCTCCAGCTCATGAGCATCCTGTATGGCCATCTCGTACCATGACTCCTTCGTGACAGACTTGGAAGGATGCTCCTTCCCACTTTAACCTAGAGGTTGTCTCCCTCTAAATTGCTCAACCTTCAAAGGTACCTGCTCCTTGTTCTTTGCCACTCTGTTGCTTGCCACTGTCACATAGGATGGCCCTTTAGCCTATACAAGTTGCTCTCTCTAACTCTAAGAACCACTACTGTGTCTTAGCTAGATCCTTTGGGCTTGATCATCCCCTATCCATCCTAGAAAGCTACCTTAAATCTCTTCTCCTCAATCGCCGAGACTGAGAGCACACTTCTCCTGAATTCTAGCACCCATAGCAGATTCATTACTCTTAACACGCCTCCTAACTCCATCTGGAATGGCATTGTCCCAGTTCCCTTTACCGCATGCTTGGTGCCTGTTATCCCCGATATCTAGGGATAACTAGGAGATCATGTCTCGAGGCCCACATGGTCCTAGACAT
>JASDQU010752779.1:38713-54889 GCA_032191745.1 Picea mariana | reverse complement strand
ATGTAAACATTKAAGTTGTYAGGCCTATTCAAGTACCTCAAAAARAGTGTCAATGCTCAAAACTTTTGGTATGTACAATTTCAATAAAAATAGAAACAATAAGAAAATTAATAATAATAATAATAAAAAGCGTCGATACTCAAAACTTTAATAAAAATAAAAAAATTAAAAAAAAGCTTAGATCTTCAAAACTTTGAATATCTAAACATGAAAACTTTGAATATCTAAACATGGGAAAATATCTAAACATGGGAATAGGGAAGCTGGATAGCTATAGTCCCTCTACTCCTTGGAGGGAATAATAATAGTTAAAGAAGACCAAAACTATGAGATCGATTGAGGAAGTTCCCATTAACAAATGTAGTGGTTGGGATTTTTTTATGGAGCAATACACACAAAAGATAATATAAACAAAACAAAACATAATATAAACAAAAACTGCAAACGACAATATTGCACAACCTCTCCAATATTTTAGGCGGAATGAGTTTGTAAGGATTCCTGTGTACTTTGCACACTGTGGGGATGGGATTTGTTCATATTTATATCTGTAGACAAAGGACCAAATGTGGAGGAGAACATCAACTTTATGTTGAAGGCGACGCTATAAGAGAATATTTTTACGCCGAAAGGTGTATACCTATTGATAATGGGCATGATTAATGACCTTTTAATCTAAAATTCTAATCTGATGGCTAACAATTGAAGATGCTGGAATATTATTAGTCATCCTCCCAAATCAATGAATGTGATTTACTCTTCATAACTTCCTTATATTTTTGAATGCATCTGTTAACCTGTTTACTCTTTAACGTTTACCTAATCATATTAAAAAATTACTGTAGCACCATATAATTGCCACGTTTGAATTATTAACGGGCACTACTTCCTCCTCAGCTGTACGTATGTCTCACCTGTCTGTGCGTTTCATATTCGATGGCTGGCATGGAACGTTTCATTTTCGAGCGTTTCGTTTCATGAGCATGAGCCGATACCTTTCGGCGTTCTCAGTCGCGAGTTAGCGGTTGTACTAGTTGTATAACGTTTAAAATATCACATCAATGTCATAAGCTTCATAACGCTTGATTTCTTATTCTGTCATCCAGTGTTTTGACATTGATCGTGCAGACAAAAAGAAAGAAACAGACTAGTCTTTTCAAGAGTTGGAAGTATTTCCATTGTGTTGTTCATTTAACTCGATTGTAGATTTCAATGATTGAAGAACTTACTTACTTCCAAAGTTAATGGTAGGTTGGTTTTGTGTTTGTGTCTTAAAATGATTGGAATTTACAATCAAGTTAAACTCTGATGCATGTGGAATAATATTTAAAAACGATGAGGGATTCCGGTGGTGAAAATGCTGAACTCTGGATGATGCAATGAAAATGGCTCTCTATTTTCTTGGCCATTTTTAACTCAATTGTAGATTTTGGATGATTGAAAAGCTTAGTTACAAAATCAATGGTTGGAATAAACATAATTTACAATCAGATTAAGCTCAGGTTACATGTGAAATAATACTGAAGAGTAATGATGCAATCGGGTGGTGAAACTGCTGAATTATTTGTACTCGCTGAGGTTTGGATGTGACTAAGAATGAATAATGGGAACGTGAGTAAACACTATTTTCTATGTGGACAAGTCTCAAGGTCCTTTTCCTCTGAAAATTTTCAGTGTTATGTGGGAGAGTTTTAAGATCAATTTACCTGGTGTGATTGGCATCTAGGTAGAATAGAGCCATCTAAATTGGAATTTGTTTGAGAGATTGCTATGTGCAGGTTGTATTTCAAATTTAAATTGGAATTTGTTTTAGAGATTGCTTTGTGCAAGGTTGTATTTCAAATTTCACTATATGATAACTTGGATATCTGTATAGTATCATGGAGTCAAGATTTGTATATTCCATACTTAGCCACCAGTGGTTTAGATATGAAAACTCCCGCTAAATTGATCAATGCTAATATTCATATTTTTGGATTTGATATGAAAATTCCCACTAAATTGATCAACGCTAATATTCATATTTTTGGATTTGATATGTTATTTAAATTTAATTTGGATTTGATATGTTATTTAAATTTAACATATATCGTCTATATGTAAATATATTCATATCAGTTGGATATCTGTATGGATTCAAGATTTGTATATTCCACACTTAGCTACCAGTAGTTTAGATATGAAAATTCCCACTAAATTTATCAATGCTAATATTCATATTTTTGGATTTGATATATCATCTATATGTAAATATATTCATTTGTGAGCTTAATGCTAATATTCATATTTTTGGATTTGATATATCATCTATATGTAAATATATTCATTTGCGAGCTTAATATATAATGGAAATTATACACAAAAATATATACCACTTCACCTTGTTAAGTTTTAGTGTTGTTATCACGTTATTTCCAAATTACATAAAAATTCAATGCATTTTTATCCTCGGAAACCCTCATGCGGAAGAAAACCCAACAAAAACTTACTCAATAATAGATTGTTAATACAATGCCAAGACTAAGACCAAGAATAAACTAGGACTCACCATGCACCTCTCTTCTCCTTCCTCCTCCCTTCAAAAGGTGCACACTAGATGAGTGAGTGTGAGAGTGAACAGGTGAGGCGTCATCCTCAGATATATATACTAGTTGTGGAGGATCTAGGGTCATGTCTCTTCACTTAGTAGGGCTGAATTCTTCCACGAGTGGTTAAAACCACTTTATAAACCCTAGGGGCCGACTTCACAAATACCACATATAAATATGGTTTGACCAATCCACAAAAGGGGATTTTGTCTTATACAAGACCTGACATGATCAATACACAAAATGGGATTTGATCTATAAGATAACAACTCAAATATAATTATAATATTCTTTGAATTTACAATATTTCAACACTCCCCCTTAATGAGAAGGGTATTCTATTGACATGACCCAATACAACATCATCAAGAGAAAGATAGGGAAACATCATCATCAACATATGGAATATTGACTGGAAGCATGGAGCTTGGAGTAGTATCACCATCATCATCAACACGAGGCTTAATTATCATCGTCATCATCATCAACATGAAACTAAAATAACATCTTCATCCTCATCAACATGAGGCTAAAGTAATATTATCAACAACATGAAGCTGAAACATCAACATCAATAGTATGAAGATGGAACAACATCATCAACAACATGAGGCTGGAACAACATCATCAACAACATGAGGCTGAAACAAAAACATCATCGACATGAGTCTAATTCAACAACATCATCAACATGAGGATGATACAACAACATCATCAACACGAGGCTGAGACAACAACATCATCAACACGAGGCTGAGACAACAACTTTAACATATGGAAACAAAATGAGGCAGGTGCAACTACAATATTTTGTGGTACTATGATAGACCATCCTTACCGGACCTTCGAGATCCACCTAGGAATCATAAGATTCCATAGGATATAAAATCCTAACAAGCTACCACGTGGTACTATGATAGAACGTCCTTACCGGACCTTCGGGATCTACCCAGGAATCATAAGATTCCCTAGGATATAAATCCTAATGGAGCTACCACTACTAACCACAACTGACATATACATGCACAGGTACTCTGATAGACCGTCCTTATCGGACCTTCGGGATCTTCCCAGGGATGATCAATCCCTTAGGATATAAAATCCTAACGGAGCTACCCGTTGTTGGTTAGGATACCATAGTATCATCAACATCACTCCCCCTTTCAAGGGAGGTCCTTTCGAACAACACCAAGATTTTCTCGGAAGTACTCAAACTTCACATGAGATAGAGGCTTGGTCAACACATCTGCAACCTGCTCATCTGTGCCAACATCTTGGAGCTTTACAACTCCCCTCTGCACCATATCACAAATGTAGTGATACCAGATCTTTATGTTCTTCGACTTATCATGGAAACTTGAGTTCTCCATCATCTTTTTACAAATCTGGTTATCACATAGAATCATGGTGGCTTCCATATCCATATCAAACATATCTGTCAACAACTTACGAAACCATATGGCTTCATGACTGGAGGAACATGTTGCAATGTATTATACTTTTGTCATGCTGAGAGAAATACTAGATTGCTTCCTGCTTTGCCATGAATTCATGGCTGACCCCAGATTGAAACGACATCATGAAGTTCTCTTTCTATAAGAATCACTTCCATCCCAATCTGAATAAGTATAACCATACAGTTTGAATTCATGATCTCCAATATATCAAAGACCATAATCCAACGTACCCTTAAGGTATCTCATCACATGTTTTGCGGCTACAAGGTGAACGCGTTTGGGCTCTACCATATACCGACTCAAGGTGTTCACAACAAAGAATATATCTGGCATGGTATTCATGAGATACATCAACGATCCAATAATATGTCTGTATAGAGTAGCATCAACTAATTTTGATGAAGTATCAACCAAGAGATTCAAATTCGTTTCCATGGGTGTATTCATGGCTTTTACATTCCAACATGTCAAATCTCTTCAGTATTTCAACTATATACTTCCCTTGGTTAAGGAAGATCTACTATGGGCTCTGCCAAACTTCAAGACCTAAGAAATAATGCATCAAGCCTAGGTCTTTCATCTCAAACTCTGGAGTGAGCTTCTTCTTGCAATCTATGACGAGATTTTCTTCTCTAGTAAGGAATAAATCATCCACATATAGTAGCAATATAACTGGCTCATCATTCATAACCCTGAAGTAAAGGTTAGAATCAAATTTACTCTTGTTAAAGCCCAAGTTCGTCAGAAAACTACTAATTCTTCCATACCAAGCTCTAGGAGCTTGCTTCAACCCGTACAGAGCTTTCTTCAACTTGCAGACATGAGTCTTTATGTCCTGTACTTTGAAACCAATTTTTCACATCACATTGTACCAACTTGGTACATTTGTTCAACTACAACTTAATCTGCACAATCATGTGCTAGCTCTATGTGCTTTCCATAAAGCACTATTTGTCTCACTTCTTGAGAGTATGTCCTCCGCTCTTTCTGCAACTCTTCCTTTGGGACCAATACTTTGCACCTGCAACTTCTCTGAAGCTGAGAATCGTTGTAGTTTTTGAACTCTGAGAGTAGTTTATCATGGCAATAACTTCATATGAAACTGAGAGTGGCTCAATACCTGATACTAGAGGTAGCTTTTATTCTTTCATGGAGGTAACTCAATCTCAAATACAAGGACTTCTCCCCTTGAATATCATACTATATCAAAATCATGGTTGTTCTGGTTGTCATCATGAATACTGGAACTATTTCTTCGATTACTGGAGCAAGTGTCTCGTCATAGTCTTCTCCCTTTTGCTGGGAGAATCCCATGGACACAAATCAGGCTTTGTACATATTTATAATGTTATCTGCAACATGCTTGATCTGTTAGATAAATCTTGGAAGTCACCATTGACTTCCTTTCTAGTCTTAAGAAAAAATCCATATCCTAGTCCTTCTAACTAGCTTCCTTCTCTGTTACTGAAACAAGGGAATCTTCACAAAAGATTTCATGTCTCCTAGAGGTATCTGAAGCTATGATCTAGTCTTCTCAACTCATGGCATATATGTCTGCTAGTCCTGGAAGATGTATTTTCATCTGATCCTTTTTTAGATCAGGATTACTATGAGTCTTGATTTCTTCTGAGTGTACAAAAACTTCATAGTCTCTACAGGATACACTTGGTGTCGAATACCAAATCTTAATATGAAAAGCTGAGTTAGAATTCAAACAAATTCTGCTTCCTGTCAAGGTGGCTTCATTATCCTTTGATCAAGTATACCGTGAGTTATATTCTAATGTTTGGTAATATTTTGGAGCCTTCTTCTCCTTACAATCAATCCCCATATGAAATACTATTTATCTCAAAAGTAGATTCTTGTTCATCTTCTTTGGTACATGGATGTATTTGGTCATGTATACAACTTGGATAGTCTACTCCATGTCTCATCTAATCTTTTGCCTCCTGCAACCATCACTATAGCTTCCTCGGGGTTATCACCTGTGACCTTCCTGGAACAAGAACAACAAGAGAGAAACAACAAACAAGGATAATATTCTTTATACTAATAATAAAACAACAACGAGAACAATCATTACAGTAGATCCTTTAGAGCTATCACTTGTGATATTCCTAAAACAAGGGTAAAAAGTAAGAAGTACAATAATAATGAGAGAAACACTCTTCTAGTGTTGTGATCAATCATTTCTTCGTGGTAACCTAGGACCAAAACAAGAAGTTTCTCTTAGAGGAGATGTTAGTTATATCTGGTAAGTGATTACAATAATAATTTATCTCAATAATTCTCACATGCTACCAAGTATAAAACCTTTTGAATATTTCTATCTCAACTATGAGGTGGTTATCAAACATGACATGTGCAAATTTGAATCTTATCAACTTAATCAATCAAACCTGGAACCTGGAGTCTTGTCCTCAAGAATTAGTGTTGTTTTTTTTCTTCCTAGTCTCCTTCGCTCAAGATGACAAGTATTCTTGTCAACCTGTCCTCTGTACTGAGATAATATGATTTCTTCACAAAAATCTAAGTTAGAGAATAAACCCTATAATCTCAACTTTAATCAATCTAATACCTTGACTTTAATTTTGACCGATGGTTAGTATGATGTTCATAGCTTCAAAATACAACCTAGTTGTTCATAAGATAAAAATAATGTCATAAAAAATAGATGCATATCAAAATAATCAAAACTGCGGTGCATTATTCCTCTAAATGTGTTGGATCTTAGACCCTTATGGATCTATGATTGTTAAAATATCCTTTCTCTTGCAAATACCCTTTAGAATAATAATACATTTTAAACATATGTAAGTACATACCTCGGACAGTAAGGCACACTAGAACAATAAAACAACAATCCTAATATTTCACAAAAACTTTCCCTGCAACTGGTGCAAAGTAGCTAACATAAAGGAACTGGTACTCCAATTGCAACTTAGGGTTTTATGAGAAAACCCTAATTTCTCAAACTTCAAATTTTTGAATTATGATCCAAGGAATAGATGTGATGGGTTGAGGCGAGTTTTCTAGAGCTGACTATTTCATAAAATTCCAAGTTTTACCCCTTGAAACTTGACCTGCGCAATTTTGGACTAGTACTTGTGGTACTGGTTTTGGTTTCTTGGTTTTCTAGTACCAGCTAAAACTAGGGTTTGATTTTCCGGAGGATCTGGCCATTGAAAAAGTGCACTCAAATTGCCAAAATATGCACTAGGGTAGGGAACACTTCCCTAGATAAATTTTGGTCAGAAATTCGTCTTTAGTAAAAAGCCTTAATTTCCTTGTACGAGAACAATGACGTTTTTAGATACCCAGTGAAAGGTGCTCTATTCAGTCAAGCTCTGAAACCGTGTTAAGTTTTAGTGTTGTTATTAGGTTATTTCCAAATTACATGAGCATTCAATGCATTTCCAAAACAACAACATAAAGAGGATCACTGAAAGAAACACAATCACAAGGTACACAACATTTTATCCTGGGAAACCCTCATGGGGGAGAAAACCCAACAAAAACTTCCTCAATAATAGATTGCCAATACAATGCCAAGACTAATACCAAGACTAAACTAGGATTGAGCATGCCCATCTCTTCTCCTTCCCCCTACAACTGTAACTGCCTTCAAAAGATGTGCACTAGATGAGTGAGTGTGACAGTGAACAAGTGAGGTAGCATCCTCACATATATATACTAGTTGAGGAGGCACTAGGGTCATGTATATTCACTTAGTAGGGCTGACTTATTCCAGGAGTGGTTAAAACCACCTTATAAACCCTAGTGGTTGACTTCACAAATACCACCATATAAATATTGTTTGACCAATCCACAAAAGGGGCTTTGGTCGTATACAAGACCCAACATGATCAATCCACAAAATGAGATTTGATCTATAAGATAATAACTCAAATATAATTAGAATATTCTTCAAAGTTACAATATTTCAACACATCTTATAGGAATTTGAAATGGATTTTGATCATTTTTAATATATAATGTACATCATACACAAAAATATATACCCACTTCACCTTATAGGCATTTGTAATGGATTTTGATAATTTTTTTATTATTATTGTGTAACTTTGTATAAAATATTTTTTTTAACAACCAAACTTAATATGTATTGGTTAGAGACTTCACCTTATAGGCATTACTAATGGATTTTTATAATTTTTTTTATTAACTTTGTATAATTTGTTTTCACTTTTTCCTTATTATAATAATTCAATTTATATGTAGCAGTGAGAGGATTGTTATTGGAGCAATTTTTTTTATCAGGAATTCAAAACAATTTAGAAGTCAAAACAAAATATAACTTAGTAGCAAATTAATCACATTCTTGAACTTCTACACCTTGAAGAAGACTAGTTATTGGTGCAAACCAATGCTCCAATGCACAACTATTAATGCAGATGAAATCACACCGAAGGGTTGATTTCCACCCAACCAATGTAGCATTTGAAACTAGGTGATGTCCCCCAAGCAGAGCTTAAACTCAATGAGAATTAAGGGCAACACTCCTTAATTGATCTACATAGATCAACTTACTTTTCCCAAAAAATCACAATGATGGGGCAAAATTCCAATTGGGAAAACTATTGTGTGGTGGAGAGGCCTTTGGACTTACAACATCTTTATACCTCTTTGGGATATGGTGTACAATAACACTTTCACTCTATCTTAGATAGTACTTTAGTACCCCCAACTGTAGATTTCTTCCCCTAATCAATGTTAGTCTCAATAATGAGCTTTAGTACGCCCCTTAGGGTAGGTGCACCTTGAAATTCCTCTACCCACTCAAACAATGTTGGAGTAGTTTTTGGACTACTCCCATAAATTGCAGACCAAAAAAATTCCTATTTCTCAAGGAAATAATGAACAAGAATCCAACTCTCTTCATCAAGGAAACAATCAACAAGAATCCAAACCCCTTTCAAAAGGCATGCTTCCTCTTTTCTATACCCCCCTAGAAGGTGAAAAATTCATTTCCAAGAATTTTTTTGGCTTTCCCATCTTCCTTTCCAAGGTTACTTATCATACTTGAATATACCTAGGGAAAAATTGGGTTAGGGGTAAAAATACCGAGGTCATAAAATGGATGTGATGCTATTTAATACCTACAGTCATTATGGGTTTGTTTTGGAACTCTGTCGTATCCTTCATCTATATAACATCAAAATACAAAGCATGGTTGGGATAATCTACACACTTCTTAAATAGTGGCACGTGAAAAACATTATGAATAATCATGCAATGGTAGGGCCAAAATGTAAGCAATTGCACCAATTTATGCCAAAATCTCAAGAGGCCCACAATATATAGGTGCCAATTTCTTCCATTTACCCAAGAATAAGGAGATCCTCTTTGGTTTAAATCTAAGAAACACTTTCTCTTCAACCTTAAATATTCATTTTGTTTTTTCCTTATATGCATGTGATTTTTCTGTATATCCGATGCAGTCTTCAAACTTTGTTGCCCATACTTCATTATACTTTCCATTTCTTCTAAGGTGCCACTCCCTGGAGTTAAAGGTGTTTCCAAGTTGTCCCAACTAATCCGTGAATTACATTTCCATCCATAGAAATCTTTGAACAAACTCTTCTTAATAGAATGATGACAACCATGGTTATAAGAAAAGTCTACTAGCATAAGATAATCTTCCTAAATCCTGGGATGATTCATTACATACATATATAACATATATTCCAAACTTTTGTTAACCATTTCCATCTAGCCATCGATTTATGGATGCTAGTTTTTAGTAAAACTTAACTTCATGGAATAATCTCTGCCATAATTTTGAATTAAACTTTGAGTATTGGACTTACATAATAACCTTTGGTACACCATCTAATATTACCACCTCCTTGATGAGGATTCAAGCTATTTCACATGTCAAATGAATAATCTTAACCAAAACGAAATGTGTCATCTTGTTCAAATGGTTAACTACTACTAGGATAGAATCATTGGTCCTCAACATCTTTGGTAGACAAGATTCAATGAAATACATTTTGATTTCTTCCCACTTTCGAGATGGTATACTTAAGGTATTCAATTTACCTATCATATGTTGATGGTCCACTTTTATCTGTTGATATTCAAGGCACCTAACCACATATACTATTGCTCACTTTTAATTCTATCTAGTAATACATTTTCTTCATACTCAAGTACATATTTTGATAGATTCCTTGGTGTCCTAAATATGGGGCATTATGGGCTCCATGTAGCACTAATATTCTTAGTTTAGTCTGGTTAGGTACATGTATATTTGGTTCCTCTATGGAAGTATTCCATCTTTTTTTTTATGAGAGTCTTCATATTTCCTTGCTTTTCAATACAACACTCATTTCTTAAGAAGGCTTGACATGCCTCATGGTACAACTTGTCATCTTTAGATTACAATATGATCACTATCCTTAAATATGATTGATCTTGAGAGATTGTTCCTTTATGTCATTTTCGATCTATGGTGTATTCCACTTGATTTTCTTATCCTTTTGTGTGTAGTTATTCATATTCATAGCTACTCAAAAACTCTGTCCATTATCACTTCCTAGTTTTAACTAAAGGCAAGTTTGCAAATATCTCAAAAATTCATGATTTGATTATAACTTAAATTTATTGCTAATTGAAACATCACAATTTTGACTCCCATAAATTTTAATGTAATTGCACAAATGCGAAATATGCTGGTGAGCCAATAATATTTGGACCATAGAGCATGTAATGATCAATATGGAAGAGGGTTGAGCTATGCAAATGGTATATTGGAATTATTAATAAAAAATTCCTTGGTTGCGATATGAGAGGGACAATTTTGTTGGGGGGATATGATTCCACAAGAGAGGAGGATAAAGGGGGGTCCAAGGGGTTCCATGTGCCTAATAACCCATGCCATTCCTTTATAAATAATTTTTGTTATTAAATATTTACAAATCAGTCATTAAATGCATGCAAGAGGTTAGTGGGTAAGTCATCTCATCCATATATTGAAGTATGGGCTAAGTACACTTGTGTTATAGGTTGGTGGGAAAGGTCATATCACCAATCTAGGACAACATGAGTTGGGTAAAATATTTCTTGGGAAACATGAGAGATTCAAAGTATGCATGAAGTAAAAGGAAATTTGAGTAGAGCTTTTGGGAAATTTTTAGAAGAGGTTTCCCAGATAGAAGGGGAGTTGGGTGTTGGGAAAGAGCACTAACCATACTATCCATGGAAATATAGATTTGTTGGGTTCAATTTGATGTTGGAAACGTAGGTTGTGTGCCTATAGTGAAGGATGTATGCCTGTAATGTAGGTTATGTTCCTACAAGTGTGTTTCCTATTGAGGAAACTACTCAAGAGCCTTGAGAAGGACGTTGTGAGTACTCCTGGGACAAATGAGAATTCCTGGAGTCCCCAACTAAGATATTTTATGTCTGAATTTGAACTAGATCTCTAGAGGGAAATGGTATAGCTTGAGGAACTATGTGGAAGAGAAGGCAATCCGATTCTTTGGGTTGTGTAGGTTAAAGGGAAAGAGAGATAGCGGATTGGAATTGTTGTTGGAGTAGAAATCATAAATTGGGATGCTCTGTGTGTGGAAAGTGGACAAGAGAACCAAAAGTCCTTGTGTACTCATAGCCTCAACTCAAGGTTGGATTCCTTTTGAGAGAAATGGAATAGCAAGCCTACCGTTAGGAGGAATACCCCTCTTGTGTAGCTATTTGGAGATAATTCATTTATGAGATAAGTGTTATATCTATATCACATTTTTCTTATGCTAATTCCTTTATGTAAATGATTTATTTGAGTTTTAATATATGTGATAATAATTTGCATTCAAGAATTTAATTTTTTGTTGGATGCATGAGAAATTTTGGGCATGTTGCCTTTATTAATTTTTATTTATATTCGAGCATTTTATTTGGTTTGTTTGGATGGGTACATTATAATTGGTATCATAGCTCCAGTTGCAATGCCAAGCCTGTATGGGTTTGTTGCATAACAACATAATTTTCTTTATGTTTAGGGGGAAAATCTCCAAACTTGGGATTTTTCTTTGGGATTGCCCAATGTGGAGTTGATTTGATATCTAAGTGGTTGAAATCAATGCAAAGGTTCAAGTTCATGGTTTCTGCAAAAATCATGAGTTCATGTTCTGGAAAATTGACTAAGTGTTGCAGTGTTCGTGGATATCACATGAAAATAATTTTGTTGTGACACAATGTGTATCACATGAAAAAAAAATTTCATGCGATATAGTGTCATTTCCTGGGAAGAAAATGAGTAAAGGACCTAGAAAAATTCTTGAAAAATTGAAGATATTTTGTGTTCCGCATGAAGAAAAGTTGGTTTTGATGCAATGTGTCGCACCAAAATAATCTTAGTGCAATACACTACAAAAGGGAACATTTCCAGAGGTGAGACACTTAGACAAATGGGTATGTTGCATAACAACATAGTTTTCTTTATGTTTAGGGGGGGAATCTCCAAACTTGGGATTTTTCTTTGGGATTGCCCAATGTGGAGTTGATTTGATATCTAAATGGTTGAAATCAATGCAAAGGTTTGAGTTCGTGGTTTCTGCAACAATCACGAGTTCATGTTCTGGAAAATTGACTAAGTGTCGACACAATGTGTATCACATGAAAAAAATGTTCATGTGATATAATTTCATTTCCTAGGAAGAAAATGAGTAAAGGACCTAGAAAAATTCTTGAAAAGTTGAAGATTTTTTGTGTTCTGCATGAAGCAAAGTTGGTTTTGATGCAATGTGTCACACCAAGATAATCTTAGTGCAATACACTACAAAAGGGAAAATTTTGAGAGGTGAGACACTTAGACAAATGGGTCTGTTGCATAACAACATAGTTTTCTTTATGTTTAGGGGGGAAATCTCCAAACTTGGGATTTTTCTTTGGGATTGCCCAATATGGAGTTCATTTGATATCGAAGTGGTTGAAATCAATGCAAAGGTTTGAGTTTGTGGTTTCTGCAACAATCACGAGTTCATGTTCTGGAAAATTGACTAAGTGTTGAAGTTTTCATGGATATCACACGAAAATAATTTTGTTGCGACACAGTGTGTATCACATGAAAAAAAATGTTCATGCGATATAGTGTCATTTCCTAGGAAGAAAATGAGTAAAGGACCTAGAAAAATTCTTGAAAAGTTGAAGAGTTTTTGAGTTCCACATGAAGAAAAGTTGGTTTTGATGCAAGGTGTTGCACCGAAATAATCTTAGTGCAATACACTACAAAAGGGAACATTTGCAGAGGTGAGACACTTAGACAAATTTTGAAGAAATTTTAAGCATTTCAAATGAAAATATTTTTGTGTGATACGGTGTGTATCACATGAAAATATTTTTCATGTGAAACAATGGTATCACCGAGATAGAAGATGAGACTTAGAAAAAAATTGAAATTTTTTGAGAAGAAGTGCATGTCACACAAAAAGAATTTTTCATGTGATGTGATATATCGCACCAAAATAAAATAGGCGTGATACACTGCATGGAGAGAAAGTTTCCAACAATGTGATAAAGAAAGGAGATTATTTCCTTTATCATGAGAAATTAAAGTTGTTGTGATACACTGCACATGATAAAATTTCCCTTGGATGCGACAAAGAAAGGAAAGCTTGTCCCTGTAGAGATAGCTTCTGAGTGAGATATATTGCAGGAAAGAGAAATTTATTACAATACGTCATGAGAAAATATTTTTTCTTGGGACGCAATAAAGAGGCAGAGACAATTAATCAAAATATGGAAACACTTCCAATATGCGATACGTTGCAATTGAAAAATTATTTGGGTGCAACAAAGAAGTTTTTGAAAGTGCGATATGGCGAGAGGGAGAAATTTTCTAGGATGAAATAAGGAAGAGAGGGTCCTTATCACAAGAAATAAACTTCCACAAGTTTGATACACTGCACAAAACCAAAGTTTTGAGTGATATGATATGGAAAGAAGAGATTGTCATTGGAGAAAAAGGTTTGAAGGCACGATGTGTCACTCTAAAAAAATATTCAGTGAGATACATTGCAAAGCCAAATATTTTCAAAGGTGTGACTAGCGAAAGAAGAGAAAGAACAAAGAAAAGAATAAAGGAGGAAAGAAGAGAAGAAAATAGAGGAAAAGATAAAGGAGTAGAATAGGAACAAAGATAGAAAAAAATAAACGGAGAAAGATGGACAATGATAAAAAAAAAATGAAAGTTTGGAGCCAAAACCTTGTTTTGGCCATAAAAATAGGATGTTAAATCGGAATTAGATGAAATTTAAAGGGTATATTTGCAATGTCAATGATCCATGTGGATATAGGTGGCCACCCACCTTTTCCAACTGGCTCAAAATAGTTTTCTGGCAATTTTGGCAATTTACTATTTTTAGTAGTTTTTTAACTTCTGGGGCCATTTTGAGGGCCTAAATGAAGGTTTTTCGAGATTAATATTATCAATGATAGCTAAAGGATTTTATTGATCCCCCAAACTGAATCTTCTCAACTATACCTTTCCAACGAGCTATTGTTCGCCCCAAAGGAAGATCGTATGCCAAAGTTATGCACCCAGGAAGTTGATACACCAAACTACCCAAAACGGGGTCCACAAAACTGTTGGTTGTTCATCTTCTCGGGTTAGGGTTTTGGATTTTATTTATGATAAAAAGGCATTTGGAGCCTCATTGTAAGATCATCTTCTTGTGAATGCGAGTAGCAGACACATCTCTTCTCATAGATAAGATGCCACCATTCTAGCGAGTCTTTCACTTTGTATTTTTACAGTCTTTGTACATTTTCGCTCATTAATAGAAAATTGTGTATTACTGTATCTCTGTGATTATGGCTGCATATTTGATATATTTTTGTTATATTATTGGATATTTGAGATATCTTTGTACATTTCTTTATTATATCTCCGCTCTCATTTCGTGCTGAAAATAATCTGGATTAGTCAAATCTTGCAAAAACGTTAATGAAGGCCATTGGCCAATTTTGCTTCAATTTTCCTAAAAATGCAAATTTGTTGTTTTTGAAGAATAGGATGGTGTTCAATTATAGGGACCCGAATGAAGATGAAATTTTTGCAAATATTTCAAAAAGAAGACACAAAGATACCTAGTTGGTATTTTTTCCAAATTATAAAGGAGTTGGAGTGGAGGTGCCCAAATAGGGAAAATCCACTATTCTGGACAACTTTTGGGGGATTTTTGAGATCTTTAGAGGGGGGAAAAGGACCCCAGATCACAGATCCAGAAAAAATTATTCACTCAACTTTTTACCTAATCATCAATCTAAACAAATTTACCTTGCATAAGTTTTTACAAGTCTTCTACCTTGCAAAAGTTGGCCTTTGAGCCAAATCACACCAGTGAAAAAGGTTACAATTAAGTAGAAATGGAAAATTCATGAAGCCATAAATTTCAGCTCAGAAATCATATGGTTTAATTTATCTAAGGGATAATATGGTAGCTTCATAAAGTTGAAAGAAAAAGGGAAATTGGACTCCATGAACCATGCAATTTCTTAATATCAAAGATTTCCAAAACAATGCCAATTTCGGGAAAACATTTCTAGATGATAGGGGTACATGCCATATGTGAGTATTGGGTAAGGAAGATTGCAAATACTTATGATGGTTCTTATGAAGTGTCATAGAGGCACATTTGGAGTGAAAAAACCTGGCAAGGGAAAGAGGCTAAGTTTTTAATAATAAGGTATTGTTGATGAATATAAGAACAATTAAGGATAGAGAGTATTATGGCATGGATTATCAACATGATGATTAGATTCTATGAATGAAGATTGTGTGGGTCCACCACACAATATAAATCCACTGTGTAATCATGAAGAAAAAGTGTTTTGAAGGAAAGGACCAATGCAACTGATTAAGAGGTTCAATCATGCCAAGACCAAGAATGGAACAAGCCAACGGGTGAAGAATGACATTAAAAGGCACAGTAAAATAAGGAAGACTCCTTAGCCATGAATTTAGAAGAATATTGATGGAATTAGAGATTGTTGAAAAAGAAAACAAGGACTTGAGGAGGTGATGTGTGACTTACAATATGCGTGAGTCATCTCTATGTGCAGGCATAAAAATACCTAGAAACTAGTTGCAGGCCATGAACTAGCAA
>JASDQU010752779.1:21688-32851 GCA_032191745.1 Picea mariana | reverse complement strand
AAAATAAGGAAGACTCCTTAGCCATGAATTTAGAAGAATATTGATGGAATTAGAGATTGTTGAAAAAGAAAACAAGGACTTGAGGAGGTGATGTGTGACTTACAATATGCGTGAGTCATCTCTATGTGCAGGCATAAAAATACCTAGAAACTAGTTGCAGGCCATGAACTAGCAACTTATGTCTTAAGTATTGAAAGAAATAAATCCACTTATGTTATCATAATTCATAGTGGAAGTGGGATATAGGTGTAAAAATTCATTATATGGTACAATTAAGGCCCATTCACTTTAAAAGTACTAATGGGGAATGCAACATTCCATTGGGAGTAGATTGGTCTTGAGTGGATAGAACAAAGCCTCATAGGGAATCACTCAATGAAGTGAAGAGGAGTATCCAAAAATTGAGAAAATCTAATGGATAGCTAGAGGTAATGGAAAGGAATCCCATAAGGAGAATGGTTAAGTTGCTTGAATGATACCACACCATTAAGAAGATGAAATGATATAAACTACATCATTCCAAGGTGTTGGAAGGATTATGACAGAATAAAGTTGGGACATGATTTCCTACGTAGAGGTAGCTTCCAATAGGACATGTTGGAAGGAATTGTAAGATGGCCAAGTGGGACTTGGATGGAAAATGTTTAGATTAGGAAACAATAGTGCATAGATAAGAACAGTGAGAGAACATAGGGAAGCAAGGATCCAAAGGGATTTGAGGAAATTGCTTATAGTAGAAAAAATAGAATAAATATGCACTAAAGATAATATCGGAAGTAGTGCAAGATATATACAAGAAAGATAGAATGCATATGCATTGGTAGGCATGTTGAGAATTAATTCTTAGTGCATATTGATGCACACAACTGCACATGAGAATGACTAAAAAAGCATATGGCATGCTTGTAGATTGAAAGTAGTGTGTTGTTATATATCTCTGAAATAATGATGTTATGATAATTGAATATGATTAATGATGGATTACATATCTAGGAAAAAATTATAGCATGGTTGAAAATGTTGATAATTTTGTCGCTACATACGACTTCGTATGAATACAAACAAGGATGGTAAAAATTTTAATAAATAGGTTGGTGAAGGGAGCCTGTGAGCTTCTACAAGATACCAATGGGTCAGGTAGCATAAAGTAATTTGACAACAACCATGCACGTATGCATTTGGTTTCTTATGATGCATAAATGCTAAAGGGAATTGTGGTAAGAGTTCTCTTAGTTAAAATTTATTATTTGAATTAATATGTAAAAGTAGAGGGCCTTGAGTATACAAAGGATATTTAATTCTCGAATGTAGTCATGTGAAATTTAATGTTATATTATATTTATTATGAGTTCATAACCATGTCAAGTCAGGAGATATACTCCTATTATAGAAATGGAATCCAATAGAGCTAGTCACGTGTGAGGTCATGATTTGGTTGGATATGTAAGGGATATATCACTATACACGTGCTCAATGGTATTCCTACTTATAATCGATGTTTGGAATGCAACCTCTTTGTTGGCATTGAAGAGAACTAAAGGATTATATTATTGGTTTTGTGTATGGGTTGAAGAGGAAGGTATCCAAAAGATCAAGCAAGTAATAGCGAAGATCCTAGATGATGCGTCTAGGAATTGACTAGACCTTTCAACTCACTATGGTGGAATACATGATATAGATATGTGATATTAAAAATTCAATGCAAGGGTTCATTACGTAGATGTGGCCATGGGTACTGACACATTGATTTGTTGGTAGAAAATATAATTGCATTATGAAAAGCTTGGTGTGCTACATAATGCATGGGTAATGAATTACAATTCATTCTATTTAAGATAATTAATAGTTGGAAGTGATTGAATTGTTAATATAATATAATTCTAAGAACACTTCATGGGTTGTTGCAAATGTTGCAATAAAATGATAATGTGCATGAATACTAGCAATTTGTTTGGCTAACCGAAAGTTGAGAAAGATTGCAGGTATAATGGTATTCAATATGGAAATGGTGTAATCACATAAGGAAGATCAATAGCTACTGCTGCAAGAGCCAAACATTATGAGAGGGAATCTCATTCTTGATAAATTCAATTTCCTATATGAAACAAATTTGGAATTAATAAGTAAAATTTCTATGATGATATCTAATGATGACTGTATGTGAGTGATACAGATTAGATAATGATTGTTGAAGCTGGAAAGCTCGAGAAAAACACCACTATTATGACACTAGAATCCCATGGTTCCCAGAGGTTACAAACTTCTAGCAGATATCTAGTGGTAATTTGGTGTTCCCCTTGCATATGAAATCCTTGGCAAGATGGATCACCTGAGGGATTGTGACATTGTGTAACAGTGAAGGGGATGCCTGAGCTTGGAGGGCGAGTATAACAAGGAAGATGCAAATTATGAATGCATATGGAATGATGGATGGAATCATGAGGGTGTCTTAGAGGATGAATTATTTCCCTTGACATCTTTGTGAAGAATAGGAATGGCCATATAGATAAGTATTATCTCATGGCGACAAACTTAATTTTGAATAAATGTTGTATGGTGAAGTTGATAACTCTTTAGGGTCTTTGCATGAGGTGACTGTGGAGGGGCAAGTCTTCATGGTACCTGGAATCGATGTTAGCCAAACTCACTCGGGCTCCTTAGAGGGTATACCCATGATTATGTGTGGGAGCTTGCACCAGGGTGTAAGTCCATTAAGAAGGTCATCAACGTAACTTTTCCACCCGATTTATCCTAACCCCTTCTTGTCTTGATTTTGTGATGTTGGATTTCATCACCAATTAGTGACTTCAAAATAATAAGGTTTGTTTGCATGTTTGAATTCTAGATTTTATTAGTAAAGTGTTGCTTGTTTCTCTAGTTGGCCATAGATTTGTTTCATTCTTTATTTGGTGCAGCCAACATCGACCCTCATCGTTCACGTAGGATGCAAGGGATACCTCCGAAAGATTAAGTTCCTTTGCTTCCTAACTCACCAGAGGGTTCTCCTAAAGGAGAAGTCAATAACAATGTAGCCTCTGAGATTGGAATTTCTACTCCATTGGAGGAGTCAATACTTCCCGTAAATCCGTTGTTGAGTGTTGTACAATATCCACATTTAATCCAGATAAATTCATCAGGAGACATTGTTGCTGAAGAATATATTGGAATACCTACTAGACCTCACGTAGATTTCGATGTAGACGATCCATTTTTTCAAAGTGAGTCGTTTAGAACTCCATTTCACACTGCTGGAAACTTTGATCCTAGCACTCATGTTCCTAGTCGTACTCTTTGGAAAACTTCTTCAGGACAAGATATTTTTGATAAACTAGGAATGAGTCATTTATGATCGAGAGCTTCTAATCAACCTATGGCATCAAAAATGCCTGTGACTTCCACTACTTATACAATACCTTTAGATTATTTTACTGGTACAACCAGTAATGTTGTCACAGTTTCAAACCAATTGTTGGTTGGTTCTCACTCAATTCTTCCTCTCCAACTCGCTAACTCTACCATGGTCCCACAAGCTACGCATGTTTCTGTCAGAAATACGGTTATCACCCAAAATCCTATTGGAACATCGCTTCCGCTTAGATCAAATCCGTCACTTCCCCCTGGGTATAATGATTTAAATACTTCCATTGTTAATCCTACCTAGAATCCATCTGGAGGGTCTAATATTTTTGTTCCTCCTGGGTATAATGCTGCTAGTCATTTTGTTCCTACACCTGCCCAAGTTCTCTTTGGAGGGCCTCAAATTACTCCTCCACCTTCACCTAGAGGATCTAATCGTCGCTTCTGGTGTTCAAATTTCCATTGGAGCACAACCTCAAGTTGGGGGGCAACCTCAAGTTGGAGGCCATAACCCAGTTTATGGATAAAATATACCTGGATTACAATCTCAAACTTGGAATCTTTCTTTCCAAGGTAATCAACAACTTCCTGGGGGGTCACATCTGCAAGTTAATTATTTTGTACTCCCTCATCTCAGGCAACCATATCCAGGATCTATAAATCCTACTTGGGGTCAAAATTTTCATTCTAATGCTCCTTTCCAAGGAAGCTTACCTAATCAACCAACTCCTGTTGACTATTCTACTCAAAATCCTCCACCACCGAATTTTTTCAGGACTATCTAACTATATACAAACTGCTTATGGTCCTACTGGTATACCTACGAAACTAACTCAAAATTATCAGTTTCCTCAAGTGAATAGATAGTTGCCCTTTATTTCTACTTTGGATTTACCGGATCTATCTAGGATTTTAAATGATCCTATTTTGCATTATTCTTATTGGCCCATCATACTGTCCAAATTACCCTAAGACATTCCTAAGTTTGACGACCGATCAGGAGAAGACCCAAATAATCACATCATGACATTCCATCTTTGGTGTTCATCTAACTCATTGATGGATGACTCTATAAGATTATGTCTTTTCCAACGAACTCTTATGGGTTCGACAACCAAATGGTACATTGAGTTACCGCGAGGATTCTTTAATGACTTCAATACCTTAGCCATGGAATTATTAACACATTACCAATTGCCAATACGATATGAGACATGAACTAAAATTTTGAGTTCATTTAAACAATCCTCTTCTACTCACATTTCCGATCATATTCATGAGTGGAGGAGGAGAAGATGCTTAATCAAAGTTCCTCTTCTTGATCAATTATTGGATGAGTGGTTTACCAAATCACTCATTGGTCCTATAGCCTGTGATGTTGCCATGGGTGGTGTCATCACTGAAGAACAGGCGAATAGTCGTGCTCAATATCTGGATCTTGTTTATTAACAAACGGGAACACTATATGACTTGATCCCTGATGCTCCTCCTCCATCTATGAATCCTAACCCAACATCTCCAGTAGCTTCTCATGCTGTTGATGGCATGATTGACACTTTTCATGCTGAGACTCAGTATAAACAATCCAATCATTCCAATCCAAAGTATACTACTTCTAATGTACAAAATACTCCTAATCCAACTCCTTCCCCCAATGAAACCTCTGAAGTTAATTCGGTTCAATCTACACCTACCAGTAAAAGTAAAAATAAAAAGAAAGGGAAGGGTAGGAATAAGGAGGAAAAAAGTAATAATCAACAATCTGTGAAACCCAAAACACAACCTGTTAATGACAAAGACAAGTGTAAACCTCATTATCCTTGCCTTATCTGTGGTGACGATCATTATACGAAAGATTTTCCACGACGTGTCGAGGTTACTAAGTTCCTACAAGGGACTGGAACATCTCCTAAACCTACCATCTTGTCACAACCGTTTCTTTCTCAACAACAGGCCCAATTGGTCATTCATGACCAACCTTCTCCCTCTACCACATCTTATGTACTTATGTGTACTGGTGACTGCAAGAAGAATGAAGTTGCAGTTGAAACTCGAGCCAAAGATTATTCTCCTTCGAAGGAGAAAGTTGATGATACACCACCTCTGTTGGTTCAACCTCCTCCACCAACTTCACCTCCAAATGGTCCTCTTCATCTCAAATGACTGGGCCTAGATATAGTTCTTTGTCCTCCTCCCAAGGGCGTTATTCAAAATTCATCATTTAATCCTCATTCACATGCTACCCAAAACTACAGTATTGTAGAAGATCTTGCACAAGCACCATCTGTGATGTCAGCTCTCGAAGTCCTTGAAAGTTGTCCTACTCAATGGAAGGCGCTATTAAATGCTATTGGTAGAATTGATCCTACCGATACCAATTTGATAATATTTGACTTGGAAGATCATATTCCAAAGCTTCCTCCTCAATTAGTGTTTTAGATACAAGTTGTTTCAGAAAATAAGAATATTTGTCGAACCGTTATTGATGAAGAAGAATCGACTTGTGTTATGTCCACTACTTGTTGGAAAGCCATTGGCTCTCCTGCCCTTACCGAGTCACACAATACTCTTAAAGATTTAAATGGTATGTGATTTAAACCTAATGGTGTTCTTCCTTCATTGTCTATTATGTTAGAAGGTAAAGAAGTTAATGTTGAGGTTGAGGTCTTTGATGCACCTCTTGATTACAACCTTCTAATTGGCCATAGTTGGATTGACTCCATGGGAAAAGTTGTTTCTACTCTTTTCTGTGTGTTATGTTTCCCACACCAAGGAAAAGTGGTTACTGTTTATCAACTGGCCTTCTTGAATTCTGATTCATGTGCTATCAATGTGCCTTTTATTTTGAAAACACCTCCCAGTTATGAGAATGTCGACGTCAGTCTTTTAAAAGATTCAACGTTAATGGGTACATTCCCCATTCCATCGCCCGATATACCTCCTCCTTTTGTCACCTCGATTAACATGATATCATCCTCTATTAGTGAAACCTTTGAGTCTTATGACCCCTGCATAGTACCTAGCCCTGATGATTGTCTTCGATACGGCGACCGAATGCCTTTAAGTCCGGTAGAATCGGCTTATCAAGCTATTCAATCGACAACTCCTTCTCCTCCTTCTCTATGTGATACGTAGCCTGATCCATTTCATGTGATATTTCCTAGTGATGAGATGATTATGACAGTCATGTCTATGGAAGATACTCCATGGGATGATGGGCATCATCGTTCTATTTTCTTCCTAGAACCTGAGACCATAGAGAGTTACCATCAGATTTCAAATCCTTCTATCATTGTTGTTATTTCCTATGTTCCTGAATCAACAGATGATGTTTTGTATGAAGGGAACTTGGGTAATATTTCACCTACCATCCCTCTTGACATATCGATTAAACCCGGAGTGGTGGAAAATGTTCATATCGGTTCCTCATGTTCCACTGATGAGGCCCGTAGTTATAAATCCCTTTTCCAATAATTTTGTGACGTTTTTTCCTGGAGTTATGAAGATATGCCTAGTATTGATCCTGATATTATTGTGCATGAGATTAAGACTTACTCGGTTGATAAACCCGTTCGACAAAGACTTCACCCAATACATCCACGTAAAGTTGCTTCTATTAAGCTTGAATTTGAAAAACTTCTTAAATATGGATTTGTCTATTCTGTGGCTTTGACTGATTGAGTGTCCAATCTTGTTCTGGTTACCAAGAAACAAGGCACGGTCTGTGTTTGTATATATTATAGGGATATAAACAAAGAATGTCCTAAAGACAACTATCCAACCTCGTTTGTTGACTAGATTTTTGACGACTGTGCCGGGAGTGAAATATTCTCCTTAATGGACAGTTTCTCCGGATATAATCAAATCAATATTTTTCCTACGGATCAACATAAGACTGCTTTTATTTTCCCTTGGGGAACCTTTGCATATCGAAAACTATCTTTTGGTCTCAAAAATGCTGGTGTGACTTTTCAGCGCACTATGTATTACTCTTTTCATGACATTAAGCACATTGTACAACCCTATCTAGAAGATCTACCAATGCATTCTATGCATCGTCAAGATCACCTGACACATCTACAAGCCATTTTCATATGCTGTTGTTATTATTACATACGATTGAGTCCACACAAATGTGTTTTTTGTATGGAGTCCAAATGACTTCTTGGTTTTATCGTGTCTATACATGGGATTAGCATAGACCCCTTGAAGGTTGAGGCTATTCTCAATTTACCTCCTCCTTCCACACTTCACCAACTCCAAAGTTTGCAAGGGAAGGAAAACTTTTTATGTCGATTCATTCCCAACTACGTTGAATTAACAACAGGATTTTCTTGGCTTCTTAAGAAAGGTTACGATTTTGTTTGGGATGACACTACCAAGAAATCCTTTGAAGCTTTTAAAATTTCCTTAACCCGTACACCACTTCTGTTTCCACCCGATTATAGTTGAGATTCTTTCCTATACTTAGCTGCTTCAGACTCTACTATTGCTATGGTTCTATTCCAAGAGGATGATTCACACGATGAAAATGTTATATACTATTTGAGTCGGAGTCTCACAACCATCGAAACCAAATATTTACATGTGGATAAACTGGCCTTGGCAACTATTTAAGTTGTTCAACGTTTTCGTCACTACATCTTGTTGCGCAGAACCACAATCATTTTCGATTGCAACCCCATGCAACACATCCTTACTAGAAAATTGCTGGGGGGAAAGTACTCTAAATGGATAGTTATTCTCCAAGAGTTTTATTTGGAGTTTGAATGCACAAAGTCAAAGAAGTCTTTGGTTTTTTCCAAATTGATATGTGACCTTCCCCCTACTGAAACATAAACTGTGGCAGAGGATTCCTTACCTGATGAATTTCTCTTTCTGATTAGTTCTGATGACATATGGTATGGAGATATTATCATTTATCTCCAAACCCAAACTTTTTGGCATGATCTTTCTAGTACAGATCGTCGTCAAATTAGGTATCAAGCCCGTCAATACATTATCCTTGGTGATACCCTTTACCACCGTGGTATTGATTCCATATTTTGACGATGTCTTACATATTATGAAGCTGAGAAAGCTTTGAATAACTGTCACTCTGGAGCATGTGGCGGTCATATGTCCGGGTATGCCATTTCCCAAAAGATCTTACGAGATGGTTATTTCTGGCCTTCATTATTTAAGAATTGCATCACTGTCGTCTAGAAATGCCATGCTTGTCAAACTTACAACAATAAGATCTGATATCACCCTGATCCTCTTCACCCTGTATTTTTCATTGGTCCATTCGCTAAATGGGGCATTGACTTCATGACATGTAACCCTCACTCGGCCGGAGGGCATGGATACATCATCGTGGCTATGGATTATTTCAATAAATGGGCCAAGGCGATGCCTACATTTGATAATACCGGGAAAAATGCAGCATTATTCATATTCAATCATATCATTACTAGATTTGGTGTCCCTCAATCCATCGTGACTAATCACGATAGTCATTTTCAAAATTTCATGATGTCTGAACTTATCGAGAAGTTGGGTCTTCGACATGAAAACTCAACCCCCTATTATCCACAGGTCAATGGGCAGGTTGAAGAAATCAACAAAGTACTCACTACTATGCTTCGATGGATGGTAGGAATTCACAAGTCAAGTTGGAACACGATGCTCTTCTTGGCATTATGGGCCTATCGAAAATCCGTTAAGTCTTCCACGGGGTTCACACCTTTCCAATTAGTATATTGAAGCAAGTTTTCCAATTGAATTTGAAATCCCATCTTTGAAATTAGCTGTCAAACTTCTCCCTAACACCTCAGCTGAAGAGGAACGCCTTTTGTATCTGATGCAATTAGATGAAACCCGCTGTGATGTTGCCTTAGTTATTGAAACTCAAAAAAAGCATGTCAAAGCTCAATATGACAAGCATGTCAAACCACACATATTTTCTAAGGGTGATTTGGTTCTCCTTTACGAACAAGATCATGATTTACTATGGGTCGGTAAATTTGAGCCCATGTGGCAGGGTCTTTATATTGTGAAATGAGTGTTGGAGAAAGGGGCTTATGAGATGGTAGATTATGATGGAATTCCTTTGAGTGAACCCCAAAATGGGCTTTACTTGAAGAAGTACTATGCTTAAATCATTTTTGCATGAGTGCTGTGTATTTTTAGTGTATCATACTCTTGTGTGCTTTTTCATTTTTTTTTTCCACCTTTCAACTGCTTACCTTGCATTGTGCTTGGTTTCCAGATGTCGATGTCTTCACTACTCTATATCGGCTTCATTGATGGTGCTAGTCATACTCAAAACTTAGCATCTGCTGCTTGGGCACTCTATGCACCTACGAATGAATTGATTAGTCTACATGGTATTTTCCATGGTCGTGCAACTAATAATATCGTGGAATACAATGAAGTTATTGAGTTGTTAACTGACATCGTTTCACTTGGAATCTGTCATCTTATTGTACGAATTGATTCACAATTAGTAGTACTACAATTGAGTAACATTTATTCCATCCGAAGTCCTACTTCGTTAAGGGTATATTTATGAATTCGCCTCTTGGAACGACATTTTGATTACATTCAATATCAACACATTCCTAGATGTCTAATTACATTGATAGATGCATTGGCTAATTATGTGTTAGACAGACATTTGAGACATTTGTAAATCCAATCACACTTTTTACAAAAACAAGTAAGACGGTCGGAACTTTATATTTATAATGATAAAAGTTTACAAAAACATGTTTTGTCCGAAGACCAAAATATCAAAAATGTGAAGCTCGTGGCTTCATGTACAAAAATCATCAAGGATGTTGCTCGTTGTAACAAGTGACTTCCCATGCTACTCTATGGATCAGTTGACCGATAGATGCAGACACGCCCACTGTTTGGTGTTGATAGTGCCTAGGAATCTCATCCATTGTGGCATCAGGGACATGCATGGTTAGTCCCTCCAGGTTCTATTCTATAGCCTTGAGATCGACGATAGTTACCCCTACTACAACACCTCTCTCTCCACGAATCTGGATGGGAGATGATCCTAGAGGACGATAAGGCCCCGCATCTGCCTTGTTGAGAGCACTCGATTAGTCATCAGATAAATAACACAAAAAACATTTTATATAATTAAAATATCAAAAACATTATATAAAAAAAAAAAATCCTTCTTACCTATGTCCCCCCACTGGGATCCATCAGGAAGAGCTCGATCTGGATCCCCAAGATTATCTACCCCGACATATGCATAGTCTTCCACCATGAGCAATTGATTCCTCAGCCATTGGAATAAAACATCGTCATATTTGATGATGGGAACACCACCGTGCTGAGCCATAAGATCCACCCACCTCTTCATCCATGGATCTTGTGAAGAGGGTATACCCCACTCCACTTGTAGACGTAGGAAAAGAACCCTCTCCAGAAAGAAGTACACCAAAATGGACCCATATCCAAATTTCTTCAACCGATCGTTTTGGCATTTTGTAAGTTGTTTTTTCATGATTTTTACGACCTTCTCACACCAGTTGAAGACTCTGGGTTCCATGCAACTATCGCATACTGAAAATGAATCTACAAATCCATGTGGGGAGCTGCAATCCCTTCCATGAGAGTAATGGTGTAAAGGATAGTCCATAATGGTAGATCCCAGACATTTCTTATGGCTACCTTGCCACTATGTTTCTCGGTACCTGGCATGGAATGGTGGCGAACGTAGTAATCCATGGGTTCACCTCCACCCTTGCTTCCTGTGAGAAATACCCATGAAACATGGAAAGATAGCCCTGTCAGAAAATATAT
>JASDQU010752779.1:10873-21588 GCA_032191745.1 Picea mariana | reverse complement strand
TTCTAGCAACCTCAACTAGGCTCTCATGCCTTGAATCCTGAAAAATTTGAGTAACCCACATTGCCTTAGAGCCATAACTGTCCCTGGGTAATTCCAGGTAAAATAATCCCATTCTTCATGCTCTCTCTCACGCCACTCCAACATCTTGACCAAGGAACAATAAAAGAATATTAGAAACAAAAAATTCTTTTCTGGGGTTTTTTTCTAGTTAGGTTTATCTTTTTAAATTTTTGGTTGTGGTCGTCACAGGGCTGTGCATTCACATAGAGAGACGTCGTCACACCCTTCCTATAGGGTCACCTGCGATGATGCAATATCATCGTAGTTCACGATATAGGGAACCTGCGATGATCTCAACACGCAGGTAGACCCAAAAAATCGACACAACACCAAAATTTAACCAATGAAAACAAATTTTAAAACCATGAAAAGATGAAGAAGAAGAAGATTACCTGTTTGAAAGAGACGGTTCGTAAAACGATCCACCACATGCTCCACAATCGACAGTTGAAATTCAGGGAGAAAAGGGCTTTGGAGCACTATTTGGGTAAATTTGCAAATGAAATGGTAAAATGGTGTTTTGGGCCTATTTTATGGTTTTTTTACCACTTTTTATTTGAAAAATTATATTATTTTTATATTTTATCCATGCCCTAAAGTCTTAACAACTTGGAAAAGTGTTGAATTTTGCAGATTAAAAGGTCTAGAGATGAAACATTGGAACAAGGGTCCACCCTTTTTGATTTATTTTTTGCATATTTTTCTTATGTATATATCATTTTAGGGTTTTTTAGGAAAAAATCCGAGCAAAGTCTTAATTATTTCTCACGCTCGTGAAACCATAAGAATGTAATCAATTAGTATTTTGTCATTTTTTCGAACTTGCTTTGGTAATACGATAAACAAAAATGATGGAGTATCCTTTAAGCTCTTTTCTAGCTCCCTTAACATGAAAAGATAGCCGAGCGACCTTGTTCTTTTCACGTTTGTAAAAGTATTTGAAGAAAACATTTGATGAGCGGTAGGTTATCTCTTTTTTGGTCTCATCATATCAACTTATGAAAAAGAACCTGATGGATTTCTCTTTAAGTATTTTTCAGACTCTCTAAAATTGAAAAACCCCCGAGTTTTCTTTCTTTGGACTCATTAAACAAACATTGAAAGACCCATATGGGATTGAACCACTCCTTTTTAGGGTTCGTTAAACATACTTCGAGGGACTCATCCGGAGGGTGAGATTAAATCTACAAGAATATGTTATCCTCCTCAATATTGTGTAAAAATAAAGAGGTACTCACCATAAATGGTGGGGGAAAATTGGGAAAGAAATGTGTCTCTGTATTTGTGTTAGTGGCAGTAATAGTTTCTCTTGAACATGACACCCCCCTTCATCATTGTAACCTGGATGAGAATCTATTTTCCTCTTGTTTGACCATCCACAAGTTCATATGTTGGGTCCTCCTTGAGTCAATGTTGCTAAGACAATTGTCGTGTCTTTCATATGTTCAAGAGAAGTCTAACCTAAAAAACTTTTCTATCATGTCGGTCTTCCCTGTGTTAGTTCCAAATCACTTCATGCTCTGATCTACTTCAAATATGTTACATATTTTGTGTCATTGATGGGGGATACATCAAGGCCCTCCTATGACGAGTCTTTTCCTATCGACTTCAACTCATTATCTAGGAACAAGATTTAGAAATCATTTAGTATCTTAGAGCTTGCATGCCTCAATGGCAGGTTTCTTCGCTTTCGACAGTGGGTTCACATTATTGACCCCTGATTGGAAGATTCTATCGAGTGTTTGAATTCAATTCATTTATTCACATTCGTTGGATTGTACTAGGGTACCTTGGGATTCATTGAAATCAATGGTGATTTCCCTCGCACTTGTTAATAGTTTTCATTAATGACTGGTAATCAAGTGGTTTCTACCATGTTTGACTTCGACACCTGTAATCACATGGCTAGATTTGTACTTAGATACGATGGAAATCAAGACCCCGGATCTTATCATTTTGTTCCAGGTTGCGATGAAATATTCATAAGTTTGTACTGACACATAGATCCACTATGTATGTCTCGTGGCTATGTCCGAATTTGAATTCTTTTAGAGCATAGATCCACAATGTATTCCTGGTGGCTATGTTGAATCATGATGACATGGATCCACGATGTATATTTAGTGGCCATGACTCAGTACTTGACACTTATGATTAGAATCACTTGTAGTCTGAGCATGGGAATGCCTACCTTAGGAAATGGTATGTTATTATGCAAATGCTTGATTGTTTGTAGGTTCCCGATCGATGCAATCCTTGTTTTTGACACACAGATTCTACAAAGTATTTCAGTTGTCATGAGTTTCAGCTTCATACTTTGGGGGGAATTCTGTTACACATTATTTTGGTCACCTCAGTGATCAACTAACAACATGTGTTCATGTTCCCTGAAAGTATTAAAAGATACTTTCTCCATGATAAAAGTGATTTTATTTCCTCTTCCAAAAACCATAATAAGGAAGGTCGTCACACCTTTCTATATGCATGGGGTGCAACGATGCCTGACCATCGCAATCTGACCTAAAATGGATTGCGATGTCGTCGTATGCTGCTTGTGCATAGGGTGCGACGATGTTTAAAGCATAGGAAAAGTCAAAATTCATGAATGTTCTAGAAGGGAATCTTCTAGAAGATGAGGTGGCCTCCGATCGATTTGGATCTTACTCGCTTCTCTGATTTAGTGGGATCATCCTAATCTCCTCATCCATATTTATTTCACACTATATAAAGAGGGATATCTTATGGAAAATGATAAGGTTGAATAGGCTAATATTTTCATGGAGAGCTCTACTATAGATTATGCTTGAGAGCTTTGCTTTAGTTTTTCAAGACAGATTGTGGATCTTCTTCATTCAAGGCATTGGAGCAAAGGTGTGTGTGTTGGAGAAAAGATCCATTGAAAGGGGATCTTGCAACATCAAGGAATGGGTTGTATTCTCCACTTTCCATTTAATATAATACAACAACACATTTCTTCCCTATAAAAGTATCTTAACTTTTATTGTATAACTCATTTATCTTATACATAGATTTCATTGGAATATATATATCTTTGTATTCTCTCTCTTTGTTGATTTGTGTTTCTTGGAAACAGGTTCACCATCTCGAAAACTCAAGGAAGGAGCTACGAGGGCGACACTAGAAAGGATCAAACGTCGTTTAAAAAGGTATGTCAAATATGCCTCTTTAAATTAGTTTATATGACAATGAAGTTTAAGAGGAAGTGTGTGTTCTGTCTTGTTTTGCTCTAGTTTCCTATGGAAGTTAGGGGGATCTCTTTTTGTCTGCACTTACCGATTAGTCTGATAACAACAACTTGCATGAGCAATTCCATAGGTCCAAATTACTTCATTCTGGGTGGAAGGGGACCAAGAGACCATATCCTTACATGAAAACACTTCAGGGACACAGACTACACGAGCAATTCTAGAGGTCCAAATTACTTCATTCTATGCGGAAGGGGATGAGTATAAGGAATATGCCTTGCTCCACTGGGAGTTCTGGTCCTCAACCCCTAAGCTGTTAACTGTATATCTAGAGAATAGGAGAGTGATCCCCCAATTGAATAATTCTTTGTCTTGAAATATATATCTTGGTGCACCAAGAGACCATCTCCTTACAGTCAAATACTTCAGGGACAAAACTTGCAACAGGAAAAAATCCAAACCCAATTCAAAACCCTAAAACTGGAAGGAAAGGATACATCTCTGAGGGTGAGGACCGCCATCTGAGTCGAGAGACTCAAAATATTGAGTTGCAAAGAGGTGATTGTGTTCAACATCGGTTTCTTTTCTGAAGCCACTTCCTTTGGTCTTGTTAGGGCCTCCATCGTGGAGTTGGGAAGTGCCCCCCGTTATGGTAGATTTCAATTTGGGAGAAATATTGGGAAGAACATTTGTATTTCTATAATCCATCGTCATATCATCGTCCATCGGATCATCTTCTTCTGGCTCGAAATCAACTGCATCAACCTTTGCATCCACTATCAATGCAAGGAGGGGGTTGTCTGAGCAGGGGGGGTTTCCTTGGAATTCTTTGGCTTGAAATATATCTCTCAGTGTAGAAAGGGACCATCTTCTTACTTTCTTCTGGGCGGAAGTAGATGAGTAGTAAGAATATACCCTGGACCACTGGAAGTTCTGTTCATCATGCCTGAAGGTTTTTACTGTATCTGGACATAACCGTTGTTGAGCTACTACCATAAGTCAACGAGAACATTTGCTTTCTCCATATGATGTTTGAAATCAACACTCGGACGATATAATATAACCCTCCACAAATTTTGGTTTAATGTGTATCAATGGGAGATCTCCTTGAGCCTTTCACTGATTAATGACAATTTCTTCGGTTCTTGCATAATGAGCTGTTACTATTAAAGCTTACTAATTGCATACTTAGAAAAAAGTGTGAAGGTGGAGGGGACGACGAAGAGCGATTAAGGATTGGATATTTCTTGAATATGCCAACCGGACAATGCACAAAAGAGATTCCATGATGCTTGAAATGAACACTCGGAAGGGATAATATATCCCTCCTCAAATTTTGGTTTAATTCGTATTAATGACAGATCTCCTCCATCCTTTCGGACATTAATGGCAATCTTAATGGTTCCTACATGATGATCTATTAACATTAAATCTTAATAATTGCATATCTAAAAAGAAGTGCCAAGGTGGCGGGGATGGCGAAGAGCGATTAAGAATTAGATATTTTGTGAACCCACCAACCCGACCACCGGTGAAAGAGATTCCAATAAATGGCCAAGTATGGAAAGCAATCAGTCGAGATTCAAAATAGGGTCACAAGTTATACTCAGAGACGTGAGGGCCCAATGGTCAAATTGTATGTCTCTGAAATTTTGACTGCAAAATGTGTAACACGGAAGAGGGCATGATGATGGACTTCGGCGGTCAATTTGTATATCGCGGAACTCTGTGTTTTGTTTGTAGGTTGCAGAATAATGGAAGCACAATGTTGAACAGGGTTTCCTAAGAACCGATGATGGAAAAAGAGGCCAAGTATGGAATGGGAAAGCGGTCGGCCGGAATTGTGATATAAAAGCATGACACATATTCAGAAAAATGACTAAGTAACGAGAAAAGGAAAGTAGAGGAGAAAAAGAAAGGGGAATTTGGTTTTCAATTTGTATATCGGGGAAGTCCGGGTGTTGCTTGTCGGGGGCGTAATAATGGAAGCACAATGTTGAGCTTCCCTAGCCAGGAACTCGCGATCAAAAAAGTAGTTGAGTATGGAACAGGGAAGTGGCCAGTCGGACTCGTGATATAAAAGAATAAGTGGAAATATGAATGCGTGTCACATGCAGGCTCGAAGGGGATGGAGTATGAAATAGGGTGTAAAATTGTGTGTCTCAGAAATTTTGAGTGGAAAAATGAGTAACATGAAACAAGGCATGATGGGAGGGTCTGGAGGCCAATCTGTATATCACGAAACTCTAGAATATGTTTGTAGGTCACAAAAGAATAGAAGCGCAATCTTGAGCGCGCCAGCCTAGGAGTCCGACTGTCAATTTGTATATCGCGGAACTCCGGGTGTTGTTTACAGGACACAAAACAATAGAAAAACAATTTTGAGCCTGCCAGCTTGGGAACCCGTGATCAAAAAATTCACTAAGTATGGAATGACGAAGTGGTCGGTCGGACTCGTGATATAGAAGCATGAGTAGAAATGTGAACTCGTGAGTCCGCCAACCCGCACAATTGGACATTTTTGGAAAAACGACTAAGTACAGTAACCAGAAAGTGAAAGTAGAGGGGAAAAACAAAGGGGAATTCAGTTAAGTGTAGAATACGGAAAAAAAAGGGATAATAGAGAGTGGGAAAATAGAAAAGTGGAAGGAAAATTTCAGAAGTGGAAAGTCTCAACAAAGGCGCATTGTTGTCAAATCATCGTTTTCTAGTCCAATATTTTATCCACCTACTCATTTTGTGTGTTTTATTTACTATCACAATTGGCATACCTTTTCGAAGATTGTACTTCATCTTCCTCTGTTGTGGCATATATGATTTCATCCTCTTGTCCAACTAATTTGTTTCTTTAAATGTAGCAATGCAGAAAATGCAATGGACATGAAGGTAAGTTTATATATAGAAAGACATGTAAAAAAGTAAATACAGTTCTATTTATTTCAATGTAGCAGCAAAAAAAACACAGTTGACATGAAGATAAGTTATTATGTAGGAAGACATGGAGTATCCACATACAATAAATTAGGTGGAAAGAAGTAGAATAAATATATAGACAATAAATGAAATACAAAACAATGGAATATGAAATAAGAGTAGAAGCATGCACCTCTATATCTCCTTTTCTACATTTGTGATTAAGAGTCCTTCGTCTTCTCCAATTATTCTATTTGTTTCAATGTGGGAACACAAAAAATACAATGAAATGAATGTAAGTTGGTATGTAAGGGAAAACAAGTAATATATATGTACAGTAACTGAGAATCAAATGAATAGAATAAAAGATAGAGTTAGAAGCATGAACCTTTGTTTTTCCTGATCCATGGTTGTGGTTATATAGAATTTCTCCTGGCCAACAGATATTACAAGCCATAAAATATTAAGAAGTTGGATGATCCTAGCTGAATGATTTGCTTTTGTGCAACAAAGTATCCAGATATGCTTTGAGACATAGGAGTATAATTTTTTAATACATTTGATGTATATTTCATAATTCAAGTACAAGAGAAAGTGTATCATGGTGAGACCAGTTTGTGTATAAGATAAAGAGGGTGTCTTGTCATATGGGCACATTTCACCATACATGGTCAATAAGTGTGTTTTGTACATGTTTTATCTTACACGTAGTTTTCCAATTCCTTTGTTATGGAAGTAGTTTGTAGCATGTCAACATTGAAGTCTCCTAGAATGATAATGGTTTCGTTCATATGTGAATGGTGCAATGCATTTGAAAAAACATTCATTATGTTAGCAATGTTGCACGTGGAGTTGCAAAGAGATTGAATATTGCAATTCACAATCCACGTAAAACTACTCTTTCCAACACTATATCGACATATTTTTATTTTACAAAATCATTTTGCAAAGGCATGTAGGTATGGTTCAGAGTTTGAAGAAAACACTGGAGCAAAACTGAAGAACAGGAGGGAAATATATGCCAACCTCTATGGAGATTCTGCAACATAGGAGTGATGAATAAATACCTAAACATTCTTATTTGTAAACTGCAAATAGAAAACAGTAAAGAACGAATACGAATGAAACTATGGTACCGAAACTTTCTATAGGAACATATTGCAAAGGAAACAAGCTTGACATCGTCTTTTTCATGCGAAAGACACAGGTTTGATTGCCATACGGGATAGGTAGGTACTCAGTCTCGGGCAAGCTGGGAATATTATTGAGGGCAAGGTGCGAAGGCTAAAGAATTAGTTATTCAATCGAGGCGTTAGATTTCAACTTCATCACATACAACAAAGGACTGAGATTTGTAATGCTAGAAAAAATGACAACCTGAGTTGTGTAGATGACATTGGCATGCACATGGTGCAGAGCCTAGGGAAAAAATTAGAGGAAAATTTAAGAGCAGGAAAGTATATAGGATAAGAAAGATGAATAAATACTTAAACATTCTTACCTGGTGTGGGACCCAAACCCTGGAAAGTGAAAAAAATAGCTCCAACTGCCGGTGCAGGACCCCAACCTTGCAAATTCGAAGCAAACAAAATCTAGTAGCATGCAACAAACCAGTGAGCAAAGAACGAATACGAATGAAACTATGGTATCAAAACTTACTTGTAAATAATGAAAGACAAAATTGCAAGTCTAATTGAGAGTGCAAGATCTCAAGCCTCCAAAGTGCAATAACAGGTCCTAAAACTACCAAAGATTTGCATTCTAGGTCCTGGAACTTGTTTTCTTTATAGGTTACTGAAAAAATGTCATCGACAAAGATGGATAATGCTTGGAAACGGTGTGCAATTTTGTTGCAGCTTAGCTACTGTTGCAACATAACTAGCCCTTCTACACCTACCTGCAGTTTTCTTTTACAAGAACATATTGCAAAGGCCACAAGCTTCACATCGTCTTTTTCATGTGAAAGATATTGGTTCGATTCCCGTATGGGGTAGGTAGGTACTCATTCCCGGGAAAGATGGGAATATCATTGAGGGCAAGGTGCAAAGGCTAAAAAATTCCTTATTCAATTGAGGCGTTAGATTTCCACTTCATCACATACGACAAAGGACTGGGATTTGTAATGCTAGAAAAAATGACAGCCGAAGTTGTGCAGACGACATTGACATGCACATGGTGCAGAGCCTAGGGAAAAAACTTGGAGGAAAATTTAAGAGCAGGAAAGTCTGCAGGATAAGAACAATAAATAAATAGTTAAACATTCTTACCTCGTGCAGGACCTAAACCCTGGAAACTGCAAAAGATAATTCCAATTGCCGGCGCAGAACCCCAACCTTGCAAAGTCGAAGCAAACAAAAGCAAGCAGCAAGCAACAAACCAGTGAACAAAGAACAATTACGAATGAAACTATGGTATCAAAACTTACTTGTAAATGATGAATGACAAAATCAGAGGTCCAATTGAGAGTGCAAGATCTCAACCCTCCAAAGTGTAATAACAGGTCCTAGAACTACCCAGGATTTGCATTCCAGGTCCTGGAACTTGTTTTCTTTAAAGCTTACTGAAAAATGTCACCGACAAAGATGGATAATGCCTGGAAACAATGTGCAATTTTGTTGCATCTTAGCTATTGTTGCACCATACCTATCCCTTCTACACCTACCTGAAGTTTTCTTCTACAAGAACATCTTACAAAGGAAACAAGCTTCACATCATCTTTTTCATGGGAAAGACATGGGTTCGATTCTTGTACAGGATAGGTAGGCACTCATTCCCAGGCAATATGGGAATATCATTGAGGGAAAGGTGTGAAGGCTAAATAATTCCTTATTTAATTGAGGCGTTATATTTCCACTTTGTCACATATGACAAAGGACTAGGATTTGTAATGCTAGAAAAAATGACGGTTGAAGTTGTGCAGACAACATTGGCATGCACATGGTGCAGAGCCTAGGGAAAAAAATTGGAGGAAAATTTAAGAGAAAGAAAGTTTGCAGGATAAGAACGATGAATACATAGTTAAACATTCTTACCTCGTGCAGGACCTAAACCCTGGAAACTACAAAAAACAACCCCAACCTTGAAAAGTCGAAGCAAACAAAAGCAGGAAGCAAGCAACAAACCACTGTGCAAGCACGAACAAGTCCAACTGCAGGTGCAGGACCCCAACCCTAGAAAAATTGGACCAAACAACAAGAAGAAATAACCAATGAACCAATGAACAAGAAACAACCCGTGAACTAGTAAAGAATATATGTATATTCAATGATGACTAAATTGCATTCCAAGCATAGAAGAAATATGAAACATATGATGACCATGCCAGTGAAAATACTTAAACATTCTTACTTGCAAACTGTAAATAGCCAACAACAAACAACAAATACGAATGAAACTATGGTATTGAAACTTACTCGTCAATGATGAATAACGGAATCACAGGTCCAATTGCGGGTGTAGGACCTGAACCCTGCAAAGTGAGAAAACAACACCAACTGCGGGTGCAGGACCCCAACCTTGCAAAGTTGAAGCAAACAAAAGCAAGCAACAAGCACCAACAGGTCCAATTGAAGGTGCAGGACCTCAACCTTGCAAAGTTGAACCAAACAACAACAAATAGTAGTCGACGAGCCAACGAACCAACGAACAAGCAACAATCAGTGAACCAGTAAACAATATACGTATCTTCAATGATGCCTAAATTGCATTCCAAGCATAGAAGAAGTATGAAACATATGATGGCTATGCGAGTGGCGGTGGACAACAATATAATCCAAATTCACTGCAACATTGTATGGAAAAATTCGAGGAAAAATGTACTATAACAGGCCTATTTAAGTAAACATTTAAGGTTGTCAGGCCCGTTTAAGGGCATCACGCTATGTAAACATTTAAGTTGTCAGGCCTATTCAAGTACCTCAAAAAGAGTGTCAATGCTAAAAATAAAAATAAGAACAATAAGAAAATTAATAATAATAATAATAAAAAGCGTCTATACTCAAAACTTTTGATATGTAAACATTTTAATAAAAATAAAAAAATTAAAAAAGAGCATTGATACTCAAAACTTTGAATATCTAAACATTTAAAATATTGGGAATAGGAAAGCTAGATAACTATAGTCCCTCTACTCCTTGGAGGAAATAATAATAGTTAAAGAACGACCAAAACTATGAGATCGATTGAGGAAGTTCCCGTTAACAAATGTAGTGGTTGGGATTTTTTTATGGAGCAATACAAACAAAAGATAATATAAACAAAACAAAACATAATATAAACAAAAACTCCAACCGACAATATTGCACAGCCTCTCCAATATTTTAGGCGGAATGAGTTTGTAAGGATTCCTGTGTACTTTGCACACTGTGGGGATGGGATTTGTTCATATTTATATCTGCAGACAAAGGACCAAACGCGGAGGAGAACATCAGCTTTACGTTGAAGGCGACGCTGTAAGAGAATATTTTTATATAACGTTTAAAATATCACATCAATGTCATAAGCTTCGTAACGCCTGCTTTCTTATTCTGTCATCCA
>JASDQU010752779.1:0-10774 GCA_032191745.1 Picea mariana | reverse complement strand
ACAATCAAGTTAAATTCTGATGCATGTGGAATAATATTTTAAAATGATGCATGTGGAATCCGGTGGTGAAACTGCTGAACTCTGGATGATGCAATGAAAATGGTTCTCTATTTTCTTGGCCATTTTTAACTCAATTGTAGATTTTGGATGATTGAAAAGCTTAGTTACAAAATCAATGGTTGGAATAAACATAATTTACCATCAGATTAAGCTCAGGTTACATGTGGAATAATACTGAAGAGTAATGAGGCAATCGGGTGGTGAAACTGCTGAATTATTTGTACTCGCTGAGGTTTGGATGTGACTAAGAATGAATAATGGGAACGTGAGTAAACACTTTTTGCTATGTGGACAAGTCTCAAGGTCCTTTTCCTCTGAAACTTTTCAGTGTTATGTGGGAGAGTTTTAAGATCAATTTACCTGGTGTGATTGGCATCTAGATAGAGTAGAGCCATCTAAATTGGAATTTGTTTTAGAGATTGCTATGTGCCAGGTTGTATTTCAAATTTAAATTGGAATTTGTTTTAGAGATTGCTTTGTGCCAGGTTGTATTTCAAATTTAGAATAGAGCCATCTAAATTGGATTTTGTTTTAGAGATTGCTATGTGCCAGGTTGTATTTCAAATTTAAATTGGAATTTGTTTTAGAGATTGCTTTGTGCCAGGTTGTATTTCAAATTTCAATATATGATAACTTGRATATCTGTATGGAGTCATGGAGTCAAGATTTGTATATTCCATACTTAGCCACCAGTTGTTTAGATATGAAAACTCCCACTAAATTGATCAACGCTAATATTCATATTTTTGGATTTGATATGAAAATTCCCACTGAATTGACCAACGCTAATATTCGTATTTTTGGATTTGATATGTTATTTAAATTTAACATATATCATTTATATGTAAATATATTCATATCAGTTGGATATCTGTATGGATTCAAGATTTGTATATTCCACACTTAGCCACCAGTAGTTTAGATATGAAAACTCCCATTTAATTGATGAATTGTAATATTCACATTTTTGGATTTGATATATCATCTATATGTAAATATATTCATTTGTGAGCTTAACGCTAATATTCATATTTTTGGATTTGATATATCATCTATATGTAAATATATTCATTTGTGAGCTTAATATATAATGGACATTATACACAAAAATATATACCACTTCACCTTGTTAAGTTTTAGTGTTGTTATCAAGTTATTTCCAAATTACACAAGCATTCAATGCATTTTTATCCTCGGAAACCCTCATGTGGAAGAAAACCCAGCAAAAACTTCCTCAATAATAGATTGCTAATACAATGCCAAGATTAAGACCAAGAATAAACTAGAACTCAACATGCACCTCTCTTCTCCTTCCTCCTGCCTTCAAAAGATGCAGACTAGATGAGTGAGTGTGAGAGTGAACATGTGAGGTGCCATCCTCACATATATATACTAGTTGAGGAGGCTCTAGGGTCATGTCTCTTCACTTAGTAGGGCTGAATTCTTCCACGAGTGGTTAAAACCACTTTATAAACCCTAGGGGATGACTTCACAAATACCACATATAAATATGATTTGACCAATCCACAAAAGGGTATTTGGTCTTATACAAGACTTGACATGATCAATCAACAAAATGGGATTTGATCTATAAGATAATAACTCAAATATAATTATAATATTCTTCGAAGTTACAATATTTCAACACTCCCCCTTAATGAGAAGGGTATTCGATTGACATGACCCAATACAACATCATCAAGAGAAAGATAGGGAAACATCATCATCAACATATGGAACATTGACTGGAACATCTACAAATCATCGAAAGTTTTTTCTCATCATCAATATCATCATCCACAGCATGGAACTTAGAGTAGTATCACCATCATCATCAACATGAGGCTTAATTATCATCGTCATCATCATCAGCATGAAACTGAAATAACATCTTCATGCTCATCAACATGAGGCTAAAGTAATATTATCAGCAGCATGAAGCTGAAACATCAACATCAATAGTACGAAGCTGGAACAACATCATCAACAACATGAGGCTGGAACAACATCATCAACAACACGAGGTTGGAACAACAACATCATCGACATGAGGCTCAGTCAACAACATCATCAACACGAGAATGATACAACAACATCATCAACACAAGGCTGAGACAACAACATCATCAACACGAGGCTGAGACAACAACATCATCAACACGAGGCTGAGACAACAATATTAACATATGGAAACAATATGAAGCAGGTGCAACAACAATATTTTGTGGTACTAAGATAGACCGTCCTTACTGGGCCTTCGAGATCTGCCCAAGAGTCATAAGATTCCATAGGATATAAAATCCTAACAAGCTACCACGTGGTACTATGATAGACCGTCCTTACCGGACCTTTGGGATCTGCCCAAGAATCATAAGATTCCCTAGGATATAAAATCCCAACGGAGCTACCACTACTGACCACAACTGACATATACATGCACAGGTACTCTGACAGACCGTCCTTACCGGACCTTCGGGATCTTCCCAGGGATGATCAATCCCTTAGGATATAAAATCCTAATGGAGCTACCCGTTGTTGGTTAGGATACCATAGTATCATCAACATCACTCCCCCGTTCAAGGGAGGTCCTTTCGAACAACACCAAGATTGTCTCAGAAGTACTCAAACTTCACATGAGACAGAGGCTTGGTCAACACATCTGCAACCTACTCATCTGTGCCAACATATTGGAGCTTTACAACGCCCCTTTGCACCATATCACAAATGTAGTGATAACAGATCTCTATGCACTTCGACTTATCATGGAAAACTGAGCTCTCCATCATCTTTTTACAACTTTGGTTATCACATAGAATCACGGTGGCTTTCATATCCATATCAAACATACCTGTCAACAACTTACGAAACCATATGTCTTCACGACTGGAGGAACATGCTGCAATGTATTATACTTCTGTCGTGCTGAGAGAAATACTAGATTTCTTTCTGCTTTGCCATGGATTCATGGCTGACCCCAGAATGAAACAACATCATGAAGTTCTCTTTCTATCAGAATCACTTCCATCCCAATTTGAATAAGTATAACTCTACAGTTTGAATTCATGATCTCCAATATATCAGAGACCATAATCCAACGTACCCTTAAGGTATCTCATCACATGTTTTACGGATACAAGGTGAACACGTTTGGGCTCTACCATATACTGACTCAAGGTGTTCACAACAAAGCATATATCTGGCCTGGTATTCGTGAGATACATCAACGATCCAATAATATGTCTGTATAGAGTAGCATCAACTAATTCTGATGAAGTATCAACCAAGAGCTTCAAATTCATTCCCATGGGTGTATTCATGGATTTTACATTCCAACATGTCAAATCTCTTTAGTATTTCAACTGCATACTTCCCTTGGTTAAGGAAGATCTACTATGGGCTCTGCCAAACTTCAAGACCTAAGAAATAATGCATCGTGCCTAGGTCTTTCATTTCAAACTCTGGAGCGAGCTTCTTCCTGCAATCTATGATGAGATTTTCTTCTCTAGTAAGGAATAAATCATCCACATATAGTAGCAATATAACCGACTCATCATTCATAACCTTGAAGTAAAGGTTAGAATCAACTTTACTCTTGGTAAAGCCCAATTTTGTCAGAAAACTATCAATTCTTTCATACCAAGCTCTAGGAGCTTGCTTCAACCCGTACAGAGCTTTCTTCAACTTGCAAACATGAGTCTTTATGTCCTGTACTTTGAAACCAATTTTTCACATCACATTGTACCAACATGGTACATTTGTTCAACTACAACTTAATCTGCACAATCATGTGCTAGCTCTATGTGCTTTTCACAAAGCACTATTTGTCTCACTGCTTGAGAGTATGTCCTCTGCTCTTTCTGCAACTCTTCCTTTGGGACCAATACTTTGCACCTACAACTTCTCTGAAGCTGAGAATCGTTGTAGTTTTTGAACTCTGAGAGTAGTTTATCATGGCAACAACTTCATATGAAACTGAGAGTGGTTCAATACCTTATACTAGAGGTAGATTTTATTCTTTCATGGAGGTAACTCAATCTTAGATACAAGGACTTCTCCCCCTGAATATCATACTATATCAGAATCATGGTTGTTCTGGTTGTCGTCATGAATACTGGAACTATTTCTTCGATTACTGCAGCAAGTGTCTCGTCATAGTCTTATCCCTTTTGCTGGGAGAATCCCATGGACACAAATCAGGCTTTGTACATATTTATAGTGTTATCTGCAACATGCTTGATATGTTAGATAAATCTTGGAAGTCACCATTGACTTCCTTTCTAGTCTTAAGGAAAAATCCATATCCTAGTCCTTCTGACTAGCTTCCTTCTCTATTACAGAAACAAGGGAATCTTCATAGAATATTTCACGTCTCCTAGAGGTCCCTGAAGCTATGATCTAGTCTTCTCAACTCATGGCATATATGTCTGCTAGTCCTAGAATATGTATTTTCATCTGATCCTTTTTGAGATCAGGATTACTATGAGTCTTGATTTCTTCTGAGTCTACAAAAACTTCATAGTCTCTACAGGATACACTTGGTGTCGAATACCAAATATTAATATGAAAAGTTGAGTCAGAATTCAAACAAATTCTGCTTCTTCTCAAGGTGGCTTCATTATCCTTTGACCAAGTCTATTGTGAGTTATACTCTAATGTTCGGTAATATTTTGGAGCCTTCTTCTCCTTACAATCAATCTCCATATGACATACTATGTATCTCAAAAGTAGATTCTTCTTCATCTTCTTTGGTACATGGATGTATTTGGTCATGTATACAACTTGGATAGTCTACTCCATGTCTCATCTAATATGTTGCTTCCTGCAATCGTCACTATAGCTTCCTCGGGGTTATCACCTGTGACCTTCTCAGAACAAGAACAACAAGGGAGAACCAACAAACAAGGATAATATTCTTTATACTAATAATAAAACAACAACGAGAACAATCGTTACAGTAGCTCCTTTAGAGCTATCACTTGTGATATTCCTAAAACAAGGGTAAAAAGTAAGAAGTACAATAATAATGAGAGCAACACTCTTCTAGTGTTGTGATCAATCATTTCTTCATGGTAACCTAGGACCAAAACAAGAAGTTTCTCCTAGAGGAGATGTTAGTTATATCTGGTAAGTGATTACAATAATAATTTATCTCAATAATTCTCACATGCTACCAAGTATAAAACCTTTTGAATATTGCTATCTCAACTATGAGGTAGTAATCAAACATGACATGTGCAAATTTGAATCTTATCAACTTAATCAATCAAACCTGGAACCTGGAGTCTTGTCCTCAAGAATGAGTGTTGTTTTTTTTCTTCCTAGTCTCCTTCACTCAAGATGACAAGTATTCTTTTCAACCTATCCTCCGTACTGAGATAATATGATTTCTTCACAAAAATCTAAGTTAGAGAATAAACCCTATAATCTCAACTTTAATCAATCTAATACCTTGACTTTAATTTTGACCAATGGTTAGTATGATGGTCATAGCTTCAAAATACAACCTAGATGTTCATAAGATCAAAATAATGTCATAAAAAATAGATGCATATCAAAATAATCAAACCTGGGGTGCATTATTCCTATGAATGTGTTGGATCTCAGACCCTTATGGATCTATGATTGTTAAAAGATCCTTTCTCCTGCAAATACCCTTTAGAATAATAATACATTTTAAACATATGTAAGTACATACCTCTAACAGTAAGGCACACTAGGACAATAAAACAACAATCCTAATATTTCACAAAAAAATTTCTCTGCAACTGGTGCAAAGAAGCTAACATAAAGGAACTGGTACTCCAACTGCAACTTAGGGTTTTATGAGAAAACCCTAATTTCTCAAACTTCAAATTTTTGAATTATGATCCAAAGAATAGATGTGATGGGTTGAGGCGAGTTTTCTAGAGCTGGCTGTTTCATAAAATTCCAAGTTTTACCCCATGAAACTTGACCTGCGAAATTTTGGACTAGTACTTGTGGTACTGGTTTTGCTTTCCTGGTTTTCTGATACCAGCTAAAACTAGGGTTTGATTTTCCAGAGAATCTGGCCATTGAAAAAGTGCACTCAAATTTCCAAAATATGCACTAGGGTAGGGCACACTTCCCTAGATAAATTTTGGTCAGAAATTCCTCTTCAGTAAAAAGGCTTAATTTCCTTGTACGACAATAGTGACGTTTTTAGATACCCAGTGAAAAATGCTCTATTCAGTCAAGCTCTGAAACCGTGTTAAGTTTTAGTGTTGTTATTAGGTTATTTCCAAATTACATGAGCATTCAATGCATTTCCAAAACAACAACATAAAGAGGATCACTGAAAGAAACACAATCACAAGGTACACAACATTTTAATCTAGGAAACCCTCATGGGGGAGAACACCCAGAAAAAAATTCCTCAATAATAGATTGTCAATACAATGCCAAGACTAATACCAAGAATAAACTAGGATTGAGCATGCCCATCTCTTCTCCTTCCTCCTACAACTGTAACTTCCTTCAAAAGATGTGCACTAGATGAGTGAGTGTGACAGTGAACAAGTGAGGCACCATCCTCACATATATATACTAGCTGAGGAGGCACTAGGGTCATGTATCTTCACTTAGTAGGGCTGACTTCTTCCAAGAGTGGTTAAAACCACTTTATACACCCTAGTGGTTGACTTCACAAATACCACCATATAAATGTTGTTTTACCAATCCACAAAAGGGAATTTGGTCATATACAAGACCTGACATGATCAATCCACAAAATGAGATTTGATCTATAAGATAATAACTCAAATATAATTAGAATATTCTTCAAAGTTACAACATTTCAACACATCTTATAGGAATTTGAAATGAATTTTGATCATTTATAATATATAATGTACATCATACACAAAAATATATACCCACTTCACCTTATAGGCATTTGTAATGGATTTTGATAAAAAAAAAATATTATTGTGTAACTTTGTATAAAATATTTTTTTTAACAACCAAACTTAATATGTATTGGTTAGAGACTTCACTTTATAGGCATTACTAATGGATTTTTATAAGTTTTTTTATTAACTTTGTATAATTGTTTTTCACTTTTTCCTTTTTACAATAATTCAATTTATATGTAGCAGTGAGAGGATTGTTATTGGAGCAATTTTTTTTATAAGGAATTCAAAACAATTTAGAAGTCAAAACACAATATAACTTAGTAGCGAATTAATCACATTCTTGAACTTCTACACCTTGAAGAAGACTAGTTATTGGTGCAAACCAATGCTCCAATGCACAACTATTAATGTGGATGAAATCACACCGAAGGGTTGATTTCCACCCAACCAATGTAGCATTTGAAACTAGATGATGCCCCCCAAGTAGAACCTAAACTCAATGAGAATCAAGGGCAACACTCCTTAAGTGATCTACATAGATCAACTTACTTTTCCCAAAAATCACAATGATGGGGCAAAATTCCAATTGGGAAAACTATTGTGTGGTGGAGAGGCCTTTGGACTTACAACATCTCCATACCTCTTTGGGATAGGTGCACAAGAACACTTTCACTCTATCTTAGACAGTACTTTAGTACCCCCAGCTGTAGATTTATTCCCCTGATCAATGTTAGTCTCAATAATGAGCTTTAGTACGCCCCTTAGGCTAGGTGCACCTTCAAATTCCTCTACCCACTCAAACAATGTTGGAGTGGTTTTTGGACTACTCCCATAAATTGCAAATAAAAAAAATTCCTATTTCTCAAGAAAATAATGAACAAGAATCCAACTCCCTTCATCAAAGAAACAATCAACAAGAATCCAAACCCCTTTCAAAAGGCATGCTTCCTCTTTTCTATACCCCCCTAGAAGGTAAAAATTCATTTCAAAGATTTTTTTTGGCTTTCCCATCTTCCTTTCCAATGCTACTTATCATACTTGAATATACCTAAGGAAAAACTAGGTTAGGGGTAAAAATATTGAGGTCATAAAATGGATGTGATGCTATTTAATACCTACAGTCATTATGGGTTTGTTTTGGAACTCTGTCATATCCTTCATCTATATAACATCAAAATCCAAAGCATGGTTGGGATAATCTACACACTTCTTAAATAGTGACACGTGAAAAACATTATGAATAATCATGCGGTGGTAGGGCCAAAATGTAAGCAATTGCACCAATTTATGCCAAAATCTCAAGAGGCCCACAATATATAGGTGCCACTTTGTTCCATTTACCCAAGAATAAGGAGCTCCTCTTTGGTTTAAATCTAAGAAACACTTTCTCTCCAACCTTAAAGATTCATTTTGTTTTTTCCTTATATGCATGTGATTTTTATGTATATCCGATGCAGTCTTCAAACTTTGTTGTACATGCTTCATTATACTTTCCATTTCTTCTAAGGTGCCACTCCCTGGAGTTAAGGGTGTTTCCAAGTTGTACCAACTAATCTGTGAATTACATTTCCATCCATAGAAATCTTTGAACAAACTCTTCTTAATAGAATGATGACAACCATGGTTATAAGAAAAGTCTACTAGCATAAGATAATCTTCCTAAATCCTGGGATGATTCATTACATACATCTATAACATATATTCCAAACTTTTGTTAACCATTTCCATCTAGCCATCGATTTATGGATGCTAGTTTTTACTAAAACTTAACTTCATGTGAAACTCATGGAATAATCTCTACCATAATTTTCAATTAAACTTTGAGTATTGGACTTACATAATAACCTTTGGTACGCCATCTAATATTACCACCTCCCTGATGAGGATTCAAGCTATTTCACATGTCAAATGAATAGTCTTAACCAAAACAAAATGTGTCATCTTGTTCAAATGGTTAACTACTACTAGGATAGAATCATTGGTCCTCAACATCTTTGGTAGACAAGATTCAATGAAATACATCTTGATTTCTTCCCACTTTCGAGATGGTATACTTAAGGTATTCAATTTACCTATCATATGTTGATGGTCCACTTTTATCTATTGATATTCAAGGCACCTAACCACATATACTAGTGCTCACTTTTAATTCTATCTAGTAATACATTTTCTTCATACTCAAGTACATATTTTGATAGATTCCTTGGTGTCCTAAATATGGGGCATTATGGGCTCCATGTAGCACTAATATTCTTAGTTTAGTCTGGTTAGGTACATGTATATTTGGTTCCTCCATGGAAGTATTCCATCTTTTTTTGGATGAGAGTCTTCATATTTCCTTGATTTTCAATCCAACACTCATTTCTTAACAAGGCTTGACATGCCTCATGGTACAACTTGTCATCTTTAGATTACAATATGATCACTATCCTTAAATATGATTGATCTTGAGAGATTGTTCCTTTATGCCATTTTCGATCTATGGTGTAAGATTGAACTCCTTTATGTCATTTTCGATCTATGGTGTATTCCACTTGATTTTCTTTTCCTTTTGTGTGTAGTAATTCATATTCATAGCTACTCAAAAACTATGCCCATTATCACTTCCTAGTTTTAACTAAAGGCAAGTTTGCAAATATCTCAAAACTTCATGATTTGATTATAACTTAAATTTATTGCTAATTGAAACATCACAATTTTGACTCCCGTAAATTTTAATGTAATTGCACAAATGAAAAATAGGCTGGTGAGCCAATAATATTTGGACCATAGAGCATGTAATGATCAATATGGAAGAGGGTTGAGCTATGCAAATGGTATATTGGAATTATTAATAAAAAAATCCTTGGTTGCGATACGAGAGGGGCAATTTCATTGGGGGGATATGATTCCACAAGAGAGGAGGATAAAGGGGGGTCCAAGGGGTTCCATGTGCCTAATAACCCATGCCATTCCTTTATAAATATTTTTTGTTATTAAATATTTACAAATCAGTCATTAAATGCATGCAAGAGGTTATTGGGTAAGTCATCTCACACATATATTGAAGTATGGGCTAAGTACACTTGTGTTATAGGTTGGTGGGAAAGGTCATCTCACCAATCTAGGACAACATGGGTTGGGTACAATATTTCTTGGGAAACATGAGAGATTCAAAGTATGCATGAAGTAAAAGGAAATTTGAGTAGAGTTTTTGGGAAATTTTTAGAAGAGGTTTCCTAGATAGAAGGGGAGTTGGGTGTTGGGAAAGAGCACTAACCATACTATCCATGGAAATATATATTTGTTGTGTTCAATTTGATGTTGGAAATGTAGGTTGTGTTCCTATAGTGAAGGATGTATGCCTGTAATGTAGGTTATGTGCCTATAAGTGTGTTTCCTATTGAGGAAACTACTCAAGAGCCTTGAGAAGGACGTTGTGAGCACTCTTGGGACAAATGAGAATTCCTGGAGTCCCCAACTAAGATATTTTATGTATGAATTTGAACTAGAGTTATAGAGGGAAGTGGTATAGCTTGAAGAACTATGTGGAAGACAAGGCAATCCCATTCTTTGGGTTGTGAAGGTTAAAGGGAAAGAGAGTTGGCGGATTGGAATTGTTGTTGGAGTAGAAATTAGGAATTGGGATGCTCTATGCGTGGAAAGTAGACAAGAGAGTCAAAAGTCCTTGTGTACTCATAGCCTCAACTTAGGGTTGGATTCCTTTTGAGAGAAATGGAATAGCAAGCCTACAGTTAGGAGGAATATCCCTCGTGTGTAGCTATTTCGAGATAATTCATTTATGAGATAAGTGTTATATCTATATCACATTTTTCTTATGCTAATTCCTTTATGTAAATGAT
>JASDQU010752778.1:21720-37388 GCA_032191745.1 Picea mariana | reverse complement strand
TCCAACCACATATGAATAGTATATATAATGGCATATAAGGTGGATTCTTCTTCTATTATTGAGAGGGAATATGATACCACAATTATCCTTCCCTTTCCTGTGTATAATTTCAAAATCAAAATCTTGCATTTTAGATACCCTTTTTTATTTCTCGTCTGAAGATGAAATTTTCTCTAGAAAGTGCTTTAGAATGCCATGATTAGTGTTGACTTTAAAATGTTTCCCATGAGATAGAATCGTCATTTATTACTTGCATGTAAAATCGCCGACATTTATTTTTCATATGTAGATTTCACCAAATCTTTTCCCTTGATTTGTTTGCTTTCAAAAGTCAATGGTCTCCTTTCTTGCATCATTTTAGCTCCAATTTATGTTGATTCATATGTGCATGTGCTACTTACTTTAGCACCCTTATTGTTTGGTATAGTTATTTAATGCACACAAGCAGTTAGGCTTAGATTTTTTTGCTTCCTTGATTTAAGGAGATATTCATGGCATGCCTTTGCATGGATTTCTTTCCTAAATCTCTCTAGTGGGCACTTGTATTTTATATTTCTTAGACATATATAATTTTGGGGAAAATCAATATATTAGTCAACACAGAAATAATCTTCTAACAATTTGGTTTTACTTCTTTGATTTGTGTTCTTTTCTTTAGAATCTTGATCTTGGGTGGTTACGTAGCCATTGTATCTCAAATTTGCACCTAAAAACAATAGAATTTTTGCAATTCGATTACTCAAAAAAATCTCACCTAGTATCAGAGCCTAAGATTTTCTAAAGAAAAGTTTTGTTGCATGAGTGTTTTCTCTTTGTTGAGTATTCGCTTCTCTCATATCATTGTTTGATTTGGAGAATCTCAAATGCAGGGGAAATATCATGTTTTGGGGAAAAATCCTCACCTATGTCTTACATTGCACAATTTGAGTAGCTCAAATAGCTAAGATGCCTAGTCAATTCGTGGATCAATTTGTTGTTGAGAATCTCACAAAGATCAAGGAAACACTTCACTCCTTAGTCATGCAATTCACTCTCCCAATAATTCCTCACTGGTGTTGGTGACTTTTGCATGCAAGTTTTAGGGCTAGTTTTGAGCACTATGAATTTTATTTTCTACTACAACAAATCCAAAACTACTAGGAATTTTGTTTGCAACTATAGTAGATATGTAGAAACTACTACAATGGATCTATATCCATAGTGAATTGTTCAACAACCTTTTTTTTGGAAGTTGCAATAATTCTACTCATCTCAACAATGGATCAAAGTCAAGTTCCCCTTCCTCCAGTCAATTACTATGAGTTCAAGAAATACTTCCAACAATAATACTTGTCATAACACTACTATGAAAAGAATATGCAATAATTTTTCAAGTTCAAGCTAGAAAGCATGACCATGGAGGAGAATGAGAGGAAATTCTTGGAGTTTCTGAGGTATATAGATTTCATCAAGGATGAGAAGGTGAAAATTCAAAGGTTCTTGAGTGGGTTGCCATCATTTTACAAGGATAAAATTCAGTTTCATGAGAGTCTAATACTTTGGAGGAAAACATGAAAAGGGAAAAATATTTGTATGAGTAGAACAAAGGGAAGACAAGCTTTCCAAAAAGCCTGGGATGATAAGAAGAAAGGCAAGAGGGATTAGAGGAAGAAATGACTCAAGCCGCCTTTCGTTAGGAATAACTCTCAAGCATATCATCAAGGGAAGTTAGTACAAGGTAAACCTAAAAGGACAGATTCCTTGGGGAAGAGGCCAAGACAACAACCCATAAAGTGTTGGGGATGCGAAAGATAGCACATGCATAAAGATTGTTCTCACAAGGGAGATAAGATAAGGACTATGCATAACAACAAAAAAGATGATACGACAAAGGATGTGGGAAAGATCATGCCAAGGATTTATGCAACTTTGGACAATAGACAAGGAAACTACCGATCCCACATGATTAAAGTAGAAGATAAGATTGATAATCAACCCATAGCTATTTTGATTGAATTTGGAACTAGTCATAGATATATAAATCCAAATCTAGTTGAAAGGTTTAAATTGAAGACATGTAAGCATGAAAAGTCTTGGTTAGTTCAACTAACTACTGGAACATAGAGAAAAATTAGTGAGTTTGTCAAGGATTTCCTAGTGAACATGAATATTCTCTTGTCACATCCCCCCATTTAATAAGTTGGCATGCTATCTAGTCCTTTAAATAAAGCATAATTATAAAATAGCTCATGTGGGTCACAAAATGTAAGTTTCATTAAATGCAATCAACTTAATAAAATCATATTTCACTTCTTATTCTTCTTCTTTTTAAAACTAATAAATCCCTAAATAAATTTTAATAATCTAATGAATTATCATTAAAATACTATAAATTGAAATTTCACCACAAACATCAACATACAACAAACACAATCCATACAAAACAATATTATAATAACTAATATATACACTAATAATCCTAGCAGACACATGCAAGGTATGTATGCGTAGCTATCACATACATATCTTGTGCATGTATTAATAATAGCAATCATCACATCTAATGCATAATTCCTATTTACTCGCAACCAAGTCAATAGTACAAGAAATCCCATAATGCAGTAATCGATCATTAGTCACAATAAATTAACAATAATTCATTAGTCATGGAAATTAAAAAAAAATGAAACATTTACCTAGATCATCATAATTGAATTAAGCATTTAATACCAAAAAGAAAAGGGAATAAGTTAGTTTCTAAAATTACATGACTAAAACCTAACAATACTCGCAACTACTCTAAACACCCTTCCTCTCTAACCTACATCCATCTTCTAGATCCTATCCTTCCTCTGTTGGACTATACTGGAGCATTGATTATATTGACCTAAATACAAATAGAACTTGTAAGTGGATGTGTCAACTAACTTGACTAAGCTTTCCTAGTAGGCAACTCGCAGTTGCCATCACACGTTTAGAGGAGAATGACTTAATACAATCATCCCTATTGGACCAAGGGCTGGCACAGGGGTAGAACCAGGGTTCAACGCTTCAACAACGCACAACAAAACCCTAACTACCAGCCCTTTCAAAAACACCTGCGAATCAGATGAAGTCTCACCCGAGGTAGAGACAGGGGTGGTTGTAGGACTCAAGTGTCTACAAACTAGCTGGGACACAGATTTGTGATCACAATACTCAACAGAGCACTTAACAATTAGGATTCATTAGATTTTACCCTTATCCACATCACAGGTCAAAACCCTAATTACTGAACAACACAATATTCATCAAGATCTAATCACATTTATCCATTCAACACAGAGCATCAAAGTAGATCTAGCATCCATTCACAACAAAATCACTAAGATACTATATCAGATATATCTAACATAAATATTGCAACACTAAGAATTAATCACATCAATTACATATCAACTATACTGCATAAAGCCACCATAAAACATGATATGCGTGGTTCACCCTAGTGCGGGGCTACATCCACCAACTCTTCTTCTTCTTTATTATCTTCTACCAATCTCCTTACATGCACAAAGCCACAAACCCACTCCGCACAGTACAGGAGATCTGCGCGCACCTCGCCAGATCCTCCTTCCCCGAGCTAGATTCAACACAACGCCTTCTTACAATCACTTGCACTTAGCTCTGCAAGTTCTCAACACATAGTCTGCACAAAGTCAACTTAGGTCTCACTCTAGCACATAGCCATCAATTTTCAACTGACTCCCCATTTCTTACATCGCCTAGCTACTTATTTATATATTACAAAAAGGGCCTAAACATGGATAAACCCATGGGCCGACATCCCATACTCGTTACATAAATCATAATCCCAAAAAATCCTGCAAAAGGGGGCGATATCCCACGATATCCGCTTCGCCGGGGTGCTTCGTCTTCGACCAGCCTGTCGAAGTCCCAAAAAGTGATCAAACATGACCAAGGTTCTCCAAAATTTGGTCAAGGGCCAACATGCCCCCAACACTCACCTGTGACTTGTCCCGAGTCACTCTGGTATGGGGAACTCTACTTTGAAGGCCTCGTGCTTGGCTCAAGTTGTCTCAACTTGTTGCTTCCTCAGAGCCTCTTGCTTGACGAACTCCTGGATGACTTTCTCGGTGACCGGTCCTTCCAAACGATGTTCCACCAAGGTGAATACTTGTTCTAGATGTGCTCATTGTCCCTCTATCTCCTCAAAAGTGTGAAGGCTTCATCCTATACCGGGTGGAGTCTTTGGGTCACTTCCATGAGTTTACTTTGGATGGCATGGACTTGCTGCTGAACTGCGCATTGTTCCTATGATCGTTTCATCTTCTCAATTGCTGAAAGCAGTTTTAGTTGTGCTTGCACTGTCGATGCTTGTTTCTTTGACTCCTGGAGCTATGCTTATAATGCTCTTAGTTCTGGGTCCTTTGCAAGGCACTCATAGGTCTATGCACTTCAGTTGCTGAGTAGCTTACATTCCGAGGCCAATGCCTTGATTCTTTCTACTGTGCTCCTGGCAGTTTCTTCTCTCTGGTCTCGCACTTCTTGCAGAGTGCTTGGCACTTCTTGCAATTCCAGTTCTTCCACTCTTTCTTGAAGCTGATGAATAGCTTCGGCAAGCTTCTAAACTTGAATTTCCACTGTGTCTTCTTCTATCTTTGCGAGGCTCGACATAGAGTGAAGTGCTCTGGTGACTGCCTCCTTGACTCCCATATTCTCCGCGAGCAACTGTTCTTTTGCTGTCTTGAGTTGTTCTCTGTCCTCTGCAAACTTCGCCTGGAGGTCATCTTTCTCTTGCTTCGCAACCCGATGTTTCTCTAGGGATTTCTCCTTTGCTTGCTTCAAGGCCTCTGTGGCCTGCTCTTTTTCTTCCTGGACGCGGAGAAAGCGAGCCTCTGTCGCATCGGCTATTCGACATAGTTGGGTAGGCTTATCTCCCACACCTATTCCTTCAGATGACGATGGTGCAGTGGGCACTGCGCGACTCGAGTAGAGGGATTGTTGTACCCCTTTCAGCTCCACCTCAATCATGTCGTACATGGCCTCTTGCTTTGCTTCATTGTGCTGTAAAATATCTTATGAAGTGTCTACTAAAACGACGATGATGAGGTCAATGTCATCCACCATGAGCACAATCTGTAACTGTGGCTTAGTGGATTTTGACTTATTCCATGCTGAAGGTTTCTTCGGGGAAACCTTTCATTTCTTCGATGTTTCGACCTCTATAAGGGGATCTTTAGGTGGTGTCACTTCGCCCTGTTTCTGCCTGTCTTATTTCCCTTCGTCTTATTCCTGGTCTACTTAGTCATCTCCTCCTCCTACTAGTGAGTCAGGCGCAGTTTCCTCCAATGCGATGTTCATTTCCTGCACTTCTTCCTTCTTCTTCTTCCTATTGCTACTGGGTCCATCATACTCTTCTCGAGTGACTACAGGACTTCCGATGAGGTCTAGGTCTGAGAGTTCTGCCTGGTCTACTGGTACAAGGAACTCTACAGGCCATTCCTTGGTTATTTATTCCATGTCCTCCTCTGTGAGTTTGTAATAGGAATGTATTTCTTCCTTGTGTTCGTCCCCACGCGCAATGATTTAAATGAAGTGCCTGTCTATGCAGAACTTCACAAGTGGCTTGAACCTGTGCAGAGTATTCRACGTCATGCAAGGGAAAGATTCAATGGCCCTCTTCAGCTRTAAATAATATGTGTGGAACACCGCATTCAATTGCCATTGTTTTTCCATGTCGCTCGAATACTAGAGGGTAGTGAACCTCGCAGCCASRGGTTCTGATGGCTCGAATTCCAGGAAGGTTGTTGCTTCYGTCATCTCCCAAGCGACGAAGGCAATGAGAATCAAGAACCAACTGAAGTGAAACTTGTAGCCCTAGTCTTGCACTTSGCAACAATATTTTTCCAACTGGTTGACGAGGTAGCTCGCCCAGTTCATTTGCATCCATTCAACGCATTTTCCTGTGAGGTCGATGACRAACCCCGTGACCTGCRTTGGCCTATTCTTCCTRATGAGCTTGCCTACTATTAACTGACAAGCTAAGCGCACTGCGCCATTTTGGATGGAGGATAACTTGTAGCCCCACTTCCCTTTCTCTACATCGTCGTAAGTGTCTTTTATGTGCTACGCCAGGGTGCGATATGTAGCCTTCCCTAGGTAAAAATCCTGAGGGTCCAGTACTTGCATCCTTAATCCGGTGATCCGATGGATCAGCACCAGATCTACGGTGATACGCCTATCCAACCATAGGTAACCACCATGGAAGCTAATGCAGGAGCATCGTCAAAAAGTAAACGTGGCAGGACAACTCAGCGCTTGAGGACCAATTCAGAATCTCGAACGTTGGTTGGTACTGCAATCGTTTGAAGCTGATAGAAAACAAAAGAGGAAAGATCACGCGCGTGGAGACAAAATGAGCACGCGTGACCGGGGAGTCAACCCTAGTCTCAACGTAATTGCAATTAGGTAGCAGTTATATTTTTTCTTTTGAACAATGGGTAGTCGGGGGGTTGCAAGAAAGTAGGAATTTTTTGAACGGTAGTTGTTTTTTTATTTTTGCTGTAATCATATTTTCATTTTGAATGAAGATAACCGAGGAAAATTGATCCAAATGTGTGAGACTGTTGTTGTTTGCAATCCTTTGTTATTGTTGTTTTCAAGAATGAATGAATCTTGCTACAAGTATATGTAGCTTTAAGATGTTTTTATAATTCTCAATCGATTTTCTTCGTGAGCCGGTGCAAGGTGTGCATACAGTCCACAAGGTGTGCATTGACAGGGTCTGTTTGAGGAATGACCATCACCAAGGAGCATGTTTGAGGTAAGAAGCTTCCATTGGTTAGCGAGTTTCTATAAGAAGTTCATCAGAGATTTCAGTGGAATTTGTGCACCAATGATGGATATAATGAAGAAGAGGCACAAGTATTTTAAATGGACAGAGGAGGTCGAGAAGAGATTCAATATACTGAAGGAGAAAATAACAGAGCGACCAATTCTAGTCTTGCCAAATTTTGAGAAGATGTTTCAGGTAAGGTGTGATGCAAGTGGCGTTGCAATTGGAGGAGTTTTGAGCCAGGACAATAGACCATTGCCTCTTTCAGTGAGACGTTGAATGAGACTAAGACAAAATACTCCACCTATGATAAGGAGTTTTATGCCATAATACAAGCCCTGAGGAAATGGAGACACTACCTTGTCCCACAAGAATTTGTCTTGTATAACGATAACCAAGCTTTACAATTCATAACTAGACAAGAAAAATTGAATCAGGGGCATGCAAAGTGGATTGAGTTTATGCATAATTTTACTTTTGTCATAAAACATATTGTTAGGAATGATAACAAGGTTGTCGATGCATTGAGCAAGAGATGTATGATTCCGTAGGAATTTCAGGTAAAGACCTTAGGGTTTGAACACCTTGAGGAAATGTACAGTGGTGATCCAGATTTCAAGGAAGCATATGAAGCATGCGCAAATACTGTGCTGAGAGAGAGGAGCCAGTGGACAGAGTATATGATTCAAGAGGGATTGTTGTTCAAGGGCAATCAATTGTGCATACCAAAATGCTCAATGAGGGATAACCTTTTGAAGGAAAAACATAGTGGAGGATTGGCTGGACATTTCGGCCATGATAAGATATTTGCACAATTGAGCAGTTCATACTATTGGCCAGGTATGAGAATAGATGTGATAAAATTCTTGACTAGATGTAGAATCTGCCAACATGCAAAAGGTAAAATATAGAACACTGGATTGTATCAACCATTTCCCATACTAGAGAGGCCTTGGGATGCAATAAGCATGGATTTTGTGTTGGGATTGCCAAGAACGCAAAGAGGATTTGATTCCATATTTTTGGTGGTGGATAGATTTTCAAATATGGCACACTTTATCCCATGCTAGAAGACCAATGATGCAACACATGTTGCAAATTTGTTCTTTAAGGAAGTTGTGAGACTTCACGACCTATCCAGAAGCATTGTCTCGGACAGAGACACAAAATTTGTTGGTCATTTTTGGAGAACACTGTGGAAGAAGTTGGGGGCGGATTTTTCCTTCAGCTCAGCTTATCACCCTCGGACATATGTCCAGACTGAGGTGGTAAACAAAAGTTTGAGAAAATTATTGAGGAGTCTAGTCACCGAGCACCATAATCAGTTGGATCAGATTCTGCTACAAGTAGAATTTGCATACAACGACTCACCAAACAAGAGCACTGGGAAGAGCCCGTTCCAAATATTGTATGGAATCCAACCTAGGGGAGTATCTGAGTCAAGAGACTTGGAACAAAGTGAGATCAAAATCACTGGAGTAGAATATTTTGCTGCAAAAATGCAGAAGCTCTATAGCCAGATCAGAGGGCGGTTGCAGAGTCCTAACCAAGAGTACAAGCACAGAGCTAATCAACATCGTAGAGAACTTCAATTTAAAGTAGGAGATCAGGTTATGGCACATCTCAGGAATGAAAGGTTCCCTAGGGGGACATATAACAAGATAAAGATGAAGAAGATAGGGCCATGTAAGATCTTGAGGAAGTTTGATGCAAACGCCTATCAGATTGAGCTGCCAGATGATGTGGGCATATCACCCATATTCAATGTCTCAGACATGTATCCTTATAGGAAGGATGACAAAGAGGGATCAACGGATCAAGAGAAGATTCAGTGGGAGAAACAAATGCTTATAGCAGAAAAACCATAGATGGAAAAGATCCTTGATCAGAGGATTGGTAAGAAGACCAAGAGGAAGACCTATTTTGAATATATGGTCAAGTGGAAGGGACACCCAATAGAAGATTCCAGTTGGGAGAGTGAAGCTGATATCCAGAGGCATGGAAATTTGGTGTAGGAGCTCATGGAAAGGAGTCCATGAAATTTTGCCTAGGGGAGTATGATGCAGGAGCATCGTTATCAAGTACACATGGCAGGACAACTCAGCACCTAAGGACCAATTCGGAACATCGAACGCTAGATGGTACTGCAATCGTTTGAATATGATAGAAAACAAAAGATGAAAGATCATGCGTGTGGAGAAAAAATGAGCACGCGTGACCGGGGAGTCAACCCTAGTCTCGATGTAACCACAATTAGGTAGCAATTCATTTTTTTTTATTTTTTAACGACGGGTAGTCGGGGGGAAACCCTAATGACCCTCTGATATAAAGAGAGGTTTTGTATGCCCTAAAGGGGAGTTGCGAGCAAGTAGGAATTTTCTGAATGGTAGTTGTTGTTTTTATTTTGGCTTTAATCATCTTTTCATTTTGAATGAATATAACCGAGGAAAATTGATCCAAACTTGTGAAACTGTTGATGTTTGCAATCCTCTGTTATTGTTGTTTTCGAGAATGAATGAATCTTGCTACGAGTGTATGTACATTTAAGATGTTTGTATAATTCTCAATCACTTTTCTTCGTGAGCCGGTGCAAGGTGTGCATACAGTCCGCAAGGAGTGTGTTGACAAGGTTTGTTTCGACTCGTAAAGCTCAGAAGAAATAACGTAAGATTTACTTTGCAAGTAGTGCAAAGTGACCGCTGCAAGGAGTGCACAGTCGTCCGCAAGAATCCAAATCTTGCGTAAGAATTTGTTGCAAGGAGTGCATAGATCTATCAGTGTCGAAGCGACTCCATAAGAAGTCGAAGCACTGGAACAAAGGAACGCCAGGAAGGCAGGAAGAATTCTTTTCAAGAAATCTTTAAATCCGAGTTAGATGAAATTTCCCGGAAAAGCAAAAGAAGTGCTTGGAAGATCGAAATCTTTGAGGAGATCAAGCTCAGAAGGGATAACACTTTCTAAGAAGTGCGAACGATATACAAGAAACAGACTCGTAGGAAGGACAAAGATCGAAATCTTTTAATATTTAGAAAATCTTCTAAGTTTGAAGAAAGCTTAAGCTCAGGGGGAGAGATCTGGACCGTCTGATCAACGTCAAGAGAACGAGGAGCAAGCGCAGACGAGGAAATATCTTAGCCGTTCGGTCTGAGTGCAAAAGAATCGTAGCCGCCCGATCAAGGTAAAGTGCACTAACGATAAGCTTTGAAAGTACACAGGAGGAGCGGGGTTATGAAATTATGAAATCATCAGAACCGCCCATCGAGATAGGGCACGTGGTGAGAAATCAACATTTCGCTGACTCGCAAAGTGGAAAGGTCAAAGGGCAGAGTCGTGAGGGTTCACGAAGTGCAAACTCACGAAAGGATCACAACCGTTAATCGAAGAGAGCATGGAAAATTGATTATCTAGGGAGATATCGAGAGTTCGGATATCAGGAGAAGGGAGGTGAGCGGACCTCCAACTTTGCGAAACGTGAAGTCCCGATATGCGAAAGGGAGATCAAGACTGTTGGATCGTGTGGATTGTGGACTGTTGATCTGGCGAGTAGAACTCCCAAGTTCAGGTTTTGGAAGGACAAGCAAGCGGACTTTTCAAAACCCAAAAACACAAAGCGCTCCGAAGGTTTGTGCCCAAGTCATAGTGAGGGGTCATATGGATGGAGGATAAGGGAGGAGCTAGCACACGCTAGGCCCCTTTCAGGATTTCAGAGGTCGAGAGAGTCGGGGTGACTCACATGCAAATACCCGACACGTGAAATCACGAAATGTCTTTTGAGTTAGGCGAGTGGTCATAGCCATGGTCGCAATAAGGAAGGGGCTCAACCATAGAGGATCTAGAGCCCAGTTGGCGTGGAAGTTGAACAATGCTTAGGAGAGAATCCACAGGTCTCATACGATCTACGCATTTGGATAAAGGACCTGTGTAAGTGGGTTTTGGGTCTAGCAGAGACCCAAAGATTCAATCAGAATCCGTTTCTTGATCGATATTAGACTGGGAGGTCGTGCAACCCTTAGGAGAGAAGGGGGGTCTGCATCAGAAGCACGACACGAGGGGTTTAACGCACATGTTAAGCTCCTGATGTCGTCTGAATTGTGGTATCTTCATAACATTAAGGATGATTGACCTCGCGCTGTCCATGGTCCACGACTGGGGGACTATCTTTGGCTTCTTCCCCATTGTCTTTGTCAAGTACTTATGTGGGGCAAGCATTACATAATTCTTGCGTTCCCCTAAGTTGAAATCACTGATCTTGAGCGTCAGAATCTGTCCCAATTGTGATCCAGCTACGCGTATCCCCTTCAGGAGGTACACAGTGATCAATGTATAGTCAAAGTCTCTTGGAACGCTTTCATGACTAATCGTGCTAGCTAGAGGCGGGATATAGTCGGGCAGGATCGACGAGATCAACTTCACATTCGCCAAGTCGTCGCGATGCTTGCTTCGTTTCTCTGTCGTAGTTTGGGAGGGACCGGATTGACGTGTAGTTGATGCAGATGCTTGCAATCCTCTTGTCGACGAGGCTTGTGCTCCTATGGATATGACCTTCTCCACCATTAGATCTATTATAATTTCTTCCATAGACTTTTCCACCGCACTGCTCGTTAACAAATATTTCGGGTAGGCGAACAAACATTTAGGGTAGTTTAACGGGTGGCGAAGTCTCAATAAGCACATCACAATAATCAGTTCTATGTAGGCTTGGGTAATCACAATTTTCAAAAGTGTCTCCAGTGAGACATTCGACGGGTTAAATAGAAAATGTCGTAACAACCTCCTCCAACGGACAAGAATGCCTCAATCAATACGATTCCACCCATTATGGAGTGGTCCCGATGGTCCAATGGCGATCTTTCCAGCAATAACTACGTTTATAGCCATTCTGGATTGTCATTCTAACGGTTGGGATGCCTCCAACAATCATATTTTTTCATTATGGTGAAGTGCCAGTCTGCACTGCTCTGCTATTCTAGTGAATTTCAAGTTCTGTAATCCTTCTTTCTGCGAAGTCTTCTCTGGGACTTTCTGCAATTTCTCTAACTTTGCTTTCTTCTTACTAAGCTTCCTTTCCTTCTTCCCTGTGATTTGAGTCACTGGGTTCCTCTTTCCATTTTGATTCTTATTTGAGTCACTGCTGAGGGTCTTTCAAAGGGTTTAAGTGGAATTCCTCTTCTCTTATTACTTCAGGTGTAGGTTCTCGTTTCTCCTACACAGACAAGTTTTCCAAGCCTTCCTGCATTTTCTCAGCTTCGACAGCTAAGTCTTTGGTCTTGAGTTGCTTCGACTTGTCCTCTTCTTATTCTAGTAAGTGCAATATTCTCCTAGTGCACTAGAGCTTCGTCTTCTTCTTTCCTTCGGATCTGGTCTTTCTCAATCTAGGTTATTCCTAGCAAAAGAGCAAATGGGGCATTTTTCTCAACAAACTTAATGAACTCAAATTCTTCTTCCTTCGATGCTCCCTGAACAACCATATGTATATGGGTAAGTCTTCCACATAAGGTTATCATCTTTCCTTTAAACAATCCTATTCCTCCCAGTGAAGGAAACATAGCAGGCTTCCCCAAAATTTCCCAAGTATTTTATGTCATAATGTTCACCTATGTTTCCTTATCCAGAACACAGTCTATGTCGAAGTCTCCTATTCTTGTTTCTATGCACTGATTCTCTTTTAAGATCTCTGATAAACTAATGTCTCTGTGATCATTCAGTGTTTCTTTCATTTGCAATAATATAGTCTCTGATTCTTCTTGGTGTTTTAGCATATTCTTAGTCTCTTGACCTTCCTCATGGTTTTCTTGCCTCATATTCATCTTTTAAACTTTAGCAATAATTCTAGGGCAGTCCAAAACTTCATGGCCCACGGATTTACAACAAAGACAAATAGAGCCTCTACCAGGGCATTCCTTAGCAATATGTCCTGGTCTTCTGCAACTATAGCAAAGAGTCAATCCTCTTTTTCTTTTAAACGATCCCCAACCTTTCCTGTACTGCGCACTGGGATCACAATGACGAACCTGCAAAAAATTCTTTCTAGTGTCTTGCATCCACTTGTTAGTCCAAAAATCCTTTCTATGCATAGGAATAACATATCTTTCCTTATTTCCATCAGGTCTATTCATATCAAATCTTCTTTCTTCTAGTTGTGCCCTAGTTTTCAGACTAGAAAAAAATCTATCAAGCATACCTAGATCCATTCTTTTGAAACAAAAATTTCCACTTATCTTACCTTTATCAGAGCACAAAGATTTAGTATCTTACCTCTTTTCTTCAGATCTGATTCCCTTCTTAGCACAAAGTTTCGCAAGTCAAGTAGAGTACTGCGCACCACAACAACATATCTACGCACAGAGCTTTCTTATTTTCTTAAGTTCCTAGTAATCATAGTTTCACGTCCTGACAACGGAGCCATTTGTTGGCATAGGGGCATACCCAAGGTTCAATGCTTCAACAACGCACCAACAAAACCCTAACTATCGACCCGTTCGACAACACCTGTGAAGTAGATGAAGTCTCACCCAAGGTAGAGGCATGGGTGGTTGTAGTACTCAAGTGTCTACAATCTAGCTGGGACACAGATCTGTGATCACAATACTCAACATAGCACTTAGCAATTAACATTCATTAACTTTTACCCTTATCCACATCACAGGTCAAAATCGTAATTTCATAGCAACGCAATATTCATCAAGATCTAATCACATTTATCCATTCATCACATAACATCAAAGCATATCTAGCATTCATTCACAACAAAATAAATAATCTACTATATCAGATGCATCTAACATAAAGATTACAACACTAAGCATAAATCACATCAATTACATATCAACTATAGTCTGCATAAAGCCAACTTAGGTGTAACTCTAGCACATAGCCATCAATTTTCAACTGACTCCCCATTTCTTACATCGCTTAGCTACTTATTTATATATTACAAAAAGGGCCTTAACATGTGTAAACCCATGGGCCAACATCCCATACTCGTTACATAAACCCTAATCCCCAAAAATCCTACAAAAGGGGGAGAGATCCCGCGATCTCCGCTTCACCGGGGCACTTTGTCTTCGACCAGCTTGTCGAAGTCCCAAAAAGTGGTCAAACATGACCAAGGTTCTCCAAAACTTGGTCAAGGGTCAAAAATCCCGCAACTCCAAATTTCAGAGGATAAACTATGGGAAATGCCTCCACCCCAAGTATAGAACTAGGTTTAACACCTTATCATGCACTATACTTTGGCACTGTCTTCTAGAAACTTTGTCATTGAATACCCAGTTTTAGGCAGTCATGCCACTTGAAAAACCCGCACTTGCCCAAATACCATAGCAACATTTGAACCAATATAAATAACACAAGGATGATTATTATCATACCATTTCTCATTCAATGTTCATGACATTGACCACTTAATATCACACTTCTTTGGCTATAGACTATCGCATAGCTCATTCAACCTGTAGGTTGTTTTACAACACGAGCTCATGCGTAGCCATACACTATTGACATGTGATTACATTTAAAACATATCATTAAACCCGATATCTACTTACCAACATCCTTAAATTAAAACTCACATGGAAGAAGTAAATCACATAACATCCGTAATTAACAACATAACAATAATCATTCATAGTATTTACATATACGTAATTCCACGTGTCCATAATTTGAAGTGCCAATGTTTAATCGTTTTCCCCAAATAATAAGCAATGAAAATACAATTAGACCATAATAAGTAAATGGGGCATTACATCTTGAGACATTGATCTGCAGATAACTTTACACCTACAAGAATACAGACCTTGATTAGTTTACATTCCTTAATATTAAACCTCCACAATATTGTCTCAACATATTTCCTCTAGTTCAACTAGGGTTTCATGTTTTCCTGATCTCTTTTAATTTCCATGCCCAAAATAAAATTTGCAGCACCAATATATTTCATATCAAATTTAGAACATAACTGATTTTTTACCTCCTTGATGATTTCATTGTTGTTTCCAATTAGCAACATACAAAACCACATAAACAAAAAGATCACCAAATAATTTGATACCAACGTTTATATCCTTTTATACCATCTTTATAACTAATAAATATACACTTCTTAAATTTATTATCCATCTTAATCATGTTGGAATGTTGTTCAATACTGAGCGGGGGGGTGGTGAATCAATGTTGCTTCTTTTTCTCAAATTAAATCAATTCTTTATTAGTTTATAAAAATTTATCAACAAGAATGTACAGAATTCTGAATTTTAAATGTAATAATCATAAAAACTATATTTCATTTACAAGTTACAGTTTGCAAGAGACACCAATCTGTCTTTCTTTTAGCACTAACTATGGGAGACACTAATCTCCTGTTTTCCAAGCACCAACTTGAGGAAGCAACAACTCTCTGTAGACCAGGCTCCAACCTGTAGAGGACTCCAATCCTCTTGTTTTCAAGCACCAACTTGAGAAATCTGCAACTCCCTGTTTTAGGCTTCAACCTGTAGAGGACTCCAATCCTCCCTTCCACCCTCACTTCATGTGTATGTTTCAAGTTTCATATATTTCTTAAACTCTACTTCTGTTTTTAATCTTATAAATTAGATCACAGAGACACTTTCCTTTTACCATGCTTTTCTATTTATATAATCTTTCAATAGGTATGTCATTGTACCATTGTGTCTTTTTAATAAAACCATTGCACCTCTTCATTTAATTATAACAATAATGTTGTCATTTTTATTTTTTCATTAATAGTTGATATTTAATTCAAAATCTTCAAATCCCTTGTAAGTTGTTCAACATTTATCCCTTCATTTTCCAAAAACCTTGTAGTTGCAATGGAATTTCTGGGTGCTTT